>JABFQM010000656.1:0-31132 GCA_022816865.1 Zelostemma sp. ZL-2020 | reverse complement strand
GGAAAGAAGAACATGATCCACAAAGCAGTAGGTCGATGTTGGAGAGGGGGGATGAGCGGGGGTGGGGGGGTGACATGAAGATGAAAGAAGGTTCTAACTGAGTGGCGAGCGGGAGAAAGATGCAGGTTCTTGGTGGGGCTGGGTGCGGCGGGTTGTTTGTTGTTTTGTTGTGTGGGGTGCCGAGGGTGGTCGGGGGGGGGGGGGGAGTAGGGGGGGGGGGGGGGGGGGGGGGGGGGGGGGGGGGGAAGAAAAAGGTTTCGCGCTTTTTCCACAGGTAACCGAACACCGAATAGCTTGAATTGGGTTAGGGCAAAGGATGCGGAGCCACGGAGAATCCCTCTCCTCGGGAAAGATGTACGAGTAGACCCCGGTGGCGTTACAAGCGCCCGAGACACCATTCCCAGGCACAATATCTGTTTCGCTACCAAAAGTGCCCAGGCACGTTCTCCGCGTCTCTACGAGCCTGTCCAGACACCGATCTGCATGCCCCTTTTGCTCTCTCCATCTTCCCGGTAAAAGGTTTCGTGCCAAGCTCACGCAGGAGCGACGGTACATTCGCTTCTCACTCGTAAATTCGAGAGCGCCGGCTAACTAACCGCTTGTTCCTCGCGCGTTGTTCTTCCCTCGCTCGTAAATAGCTCTATAGAGAGAGAGAGGAGAAAAAAAAGGAAAGAGAGGGAATCGTCATGCGACGCCTGAAACAGGAAGAAACCGTAATCTCCGACGGATAAGTTAGATCCTCGGATAGATGCACCGTGGGCTTATTGAATGCGAAGATAAGCCGGGGTTGAAGAAGAGTATCAATCCGCGGACAGATGCAAAGCGCACCTGAGCGTCCAGCGCTGATTCATGGCGCACCTTGGGAGATATACGCTGGGAACCACCGACTCCGGGCAAGATATACGCGTGCGCGGAAGAGGGAACGGGAGAAAAAAAGGCCTCCGATGGCCAAGCATCAATTAGCCGCGGCCGGTAATGAGCCCGGACTCGGCCTTCCCGGGGATAATAATTCCGGGGGGGAAACAAAGAAATCGAGAGGAAATTACGCCTCGTTACGAAGATCCGGAATTAACAAAATTCTTACTTTCCGTATTTCGCGTCTAAAAATAGCATAGGGAAGAAAAACTGCTCGAAAAATAACGGCATCGAATCCGGGGACGCTCGAACAGGAAGGATTTAATTGCCTCGGGAATTATATAGATCAAGTTTCTGGCGTCAAGAACCTTCCTTCTTCGAGTATATGAAATAAGTCCGTCGAAGCGTTGAATGCGTTTTACGATTAATAACACTTGCCTAATTAAGCTCCGAGCCTCGCGAGGGAAAAAGTAAACTCGGGATCGAAAAATCCTCCCAAGCTTTAAAATTCCGGGGATTAAATCGAGCGTGGGGAATGCGCCGTGTATTTATGTCTCGGAAAAGTAACGCCAATTCTGACGTTTGTGGGAAAAAAGTTTGTGGTTTGCAGCTGTTGCCAACGAGCGAAACGGCGCGGTCAGAATTCCGAGAGGTTCCATATCGCTGATCGCATTTTCGTACTCCAATTTTCCGGGCTTCGGAAATTGAAGGGAAAAAAAGTTGCGCTTGTTATTGAATTTTCCATGTTATTTGTATTGTACCATTATGAGTATACGAAAGAAAACAGTTTTATTCGAATGTTTAATGTGAGAATTGGATTGAAGAAAGTTGGGATGTTTCTCGGTTCGAGCGCTTTTATAAGCAAACATTCCGTTAATACATATATTTTAATAAATAAGGAAGCAATAAGATTCGCGAGATTTTAACTGTTTTACTCGCACGCATTAATGGCACTTACAGCGTTCTTTTATACTCGAGTTATGTTGTAGAAATTTCACGTTTGAATTTTTAATCGCGATTAGTTATTTCCCGTTCGGAGTGACTTTTAATACCTAAGAATTGACAAGTTTCACATGCTCACGTATAAAAATTGAAAAAATGATCGGTTGTTTGTCAATTATTTGCTTGCAGATTTGCATAAACTTTCGCGAATAATCATATGAAAAAATGTCAAGTACTAAGAAAAGGCTTTCTCGTTAATCAGAGGGAAACAGTCCTCGAATTCCCCTTGGGCATTTCCCGAGTGTTGAATTAGCGCCGCCACGGCTGAATGAGTTAACGAGCGCGAGGCATCGAGCCATCGAAGGAGTTTGTATACAATAATGACGTTACGTAAGAGACGCTTTCACGATTGCCAAGTGCAGCCGGGACAAAAATACGTGGCCGTGTAACGAAGCGACCCGCGAGTCGCGACAAGAAACGCTCATTCACTTTCAGCCGGCGTGACAGGCCTCGTACGGCGACATCACACTTAACCGCATGTAACCCGAGCGTTTTCTCGTCCCCTGACAACTCGTCCCGCGCAACTGGACTTCCGCTTCGCGGCACAATGCGCTCCCCTGAAACGGCCAAACGATCGAGTCGCGAAGGATGCTCATTGTTAATCGCGACTTTCCTCGCGGCGCTCGTTAATCTCGCAGCCGGGAAATTACTATTCAGCGACAAGGTAGGAAAAGACGTTGCCGCGCGCACGCAAACCGACATGTTTCTGGGAACATTTTTTTTTTTTACCGAGGGGGTTTATTCTCGTTTCTTGGGGCCCCGAAGATGATACGCCGGCGACGACGAACAGAGAAGAGAGTCATGCTAGGCTTGACTGCGGGAATCCGGGCCGAGATGTATACGCGAGTCTCAAACCCGAGATTAACTGTAACTGAAACAGCTCTTCTTATGCCGCATTTTGCTCTATTCATCCTGCGTGTCGTCGCTACCAAGAGCGCCGACTTTGCTTTTTATCATTGCCTCGATCGAGGCAACTTGTCCGGTAATTATTGTTGCGGGGTTGGAATTAATTTATTTAAGCTTGTCATTGAAATTCCCGGACTTTCCCGGAGCTTTTTCAATGACGATAATTGTCTCTCGAAACGGAGTTTTTTTTTCGAAACTTGATACATTTTATGAATCAATTAATTACAAAATAATTTTCTGTGCAACATTGAGTTTTATTTCAAGGGAATTGAAAAAAGTAATCCAATAGTTTCCCGGGATTTTCGGGAACGTTGCACAGACGGAAAAAGCAGCAATTAATTTCCTCAACTTCTCCCTGACTTTTCCAAGTTGTATGTCAACCCTGTCATTGTCATTTCATCAAGAAAAGTAAGCTCCGATTGACGAGCACGGGTAATGCACGAATAGAGCGCTAATTAGACCTTGAAAAAATGGAAATTCAGAGTTCAACAAAGAGAGAATCAATGCTTGAACGTAATTGGAGCGTTATGATTCGTCGAGTGACCTAATTAACGTCACGAGTGACATTGATTGTATGCTTATTCCAGGCCCTGACTCTGGTGAAGACTTGCGAGCCCGTGGCTGAAATGCGAGAATGCAAAGCGTCCAGGGATTGGTCGTTGCTCGCGCTGCAAAACGTACGAACAGGGAAGTCCCATTATCTCGTGATATGCCGGTGTCCGGACACGAACATACTCGGTAAGTGTATGAACCCGCTGAACTCGTCTCGATCTTGAAATTTATCTTTTCTAATTAAACGAAAAGTCGTCGAGCGCGTTTCGAGCTCTCGGTGAGAAGTATGGACAGGAAAGCCGAGACTTGCATCGAGACTCGTATAATAAATACTCTCGGGGGCAACTTGGCTACTTTTTGCCCCTGCTCGCAAATGAATTTCAACGACGAATAAATTGTGTGTTCGACAGAAGGACCAATGAGGCACGATCAACCGACGTACGCCAGCGTCCCTGGCATCCGTGTTTACGGAATGATGTGCGTCCAGAGAAACCGGAGGGGAAGGCCTTTGCGACACGTTCGCAGTCTTTTTGGTTCGTTTTCTTTTTTATTCTCCGACTTTTTACCGAATCAATTCCTGCTTTAGAATAATCATGTTCTGATTCATGACGAGTTCTGAAACCGATTGAAAAATATCGCAGGCCTCCCGGACCCCGAAATGAAGATAGCAAAGGCAAATTTCCCATGGCACTTGGTACCTGAGCTCATGGCGACGAGTAATTGGGACTAACTTCGAAGTCTTCATTCATCATTGTGGATTCAACAATGACGTTCTATTTGTCATGTCCGCATTTCTCCCGAGGGACTACACGCTTTGAAAAAAGTGATTCGTTACGTGACGATGCTGTGATTAAGAAGAACGAAGGGACAACGAACATAAAAAAAAAAAAATCGTCCGACGTGGACGAAGGGAGGTTTTCGGTCTTCAATCGTCGATTCGTAGAAAAGAGATTAATTCCATTATTTATTCGTCTATTTTTACGAAGCGTCGGATTTAACTTATTTAGCCAATATTTTCCACTTAGGTTAATTCTCTTTTAACGCAATTCTCGTAGTCCCTCGGTTAATTCAACTTCACTCATTACCCAGTGCTAGAAATACGTATTTATTGTAACGGAGATTTTTTTTTTATACACTTAGTTAGCATCGATAAACGGAAGTCGAGCGAAACGCCAAGACCTTACGCTTTGAGGAACGCTTGGGACGTGGAAAAATAAGGCCCCTCTCGCGTCAAGAGGACTTCTCGCTTCAGGCGACACTTCCAAGAGCGAGCCACTCGAGTCCTTCGCTTCGCGATTAAAGCCGAGTCTCAAAACTTCATTTCATGGCAATATTGACTTTGACCACGATCAACCGGATTCCCATTCAATTTAAACATGCCATAGGAACGCAAGGAAGAAACGGCTCCGATAATTACTCTGCTTTATTTAGTTGCATTAACGCTCCTCGTAGGCGGTGGATTATCTTTCCGTACCTTTAACCAATGAACTCAGCGACGCGTCGCTTCGAGCGCGAGAATCGATCTTTTTCTTGTGACTACGGAAGTTCCCCGATGAAGCCATGTGTTACCTTCGTCGTACTACAAATCGCATCCGGCAATTAGGACGGGGCGTTCATTTTAAAACATTAATTTCATCACATATCTCTTTAGCATCCTATTACGTAAGCGTGATTCTTTTAGACGTACAAACATTACTTTTATCATGTAAATAATGTCATAATATTGTCATACTGACAATAAAGAACTTGTGACGATTCGATGGAGTTCCTTTGTAAAACCTTCTCCTTCGTTGAATAAGTAAAAACTCACCTAGAACGTCGGAGTTTACGAGCACGCTGCAGGAGTACATCGGCGTTACGAGGCGAGGTCTTCTGGCGCTAAAAGCTTTCCTGCAAGCTTCCTTAAACGCCGATATAAGCTGGCCCTTGAGATGTCCTTGACTCTGGTTTCCGCTATCGCTGAAAAATATTTTACATCTTTAATAACATTCAAAAGCGCATTCGATCGTTACATTCAAATGAAAGCTTTTCTTTTTTTTATTAAAATTGAATGACTATGTATGAGTTGATCAGTTTTCGAATATTTTGCAATACGGAAATATCTTTTTGCACGCTTTTACATACTATTTAATATTCAATTGCGAGTGAATAAACATTTTGTTTCAAGCACATTTCATATTTTATGAGTAACATTTGCGTACTTGATGTGTACCGGGTGAAGGAAAAGCTAATGAAACTGAATAATAACGTTACAACTATTTCGTTTCGATCACGTTTCATATTTTACGAGCCTAACGTTTGCGTACTTGATACGCACTTCCTGTAATTAGAATGCAATATTTGCATGCTATAATGTATTCCGAGTCGATGCGAATCTGATAATTCCGACTAAAGTTCACTTCATAAACAATTTCTTCATGTGTAAAATCGGTGCATAATTCATCGGCAATAAAACCCCCAACGGAAATTTTCTTTCTCAGTTTCACCTCTGCCCATCCTTGTCCTCCATAATCTTCCATTTTTTCACGATAAAACACACTCCCATCATTGGCTCCTCGCAAAGCGGACCCGAAAGTGCCGCGAATTGAAACCCATTGATTATGCTGCCGTCGTACCTAAAATCAAACAAGTAAAATGTAATTTATACCCTTTGCTAATTGAAACCTAATTATTTATATGTTTGATTTCAAATTCGCGATCAATAATCACACGGATTTCACCCACGTAGAAAATTACAGTACATTTAACGCTCAATGGAAACACATTTCAAATGCGTTCGACGTCGTGAAATCCGCCGACCATCGAAAACAAGAGAACAACACGTACACAGCTCGAGGATCCGGAGAATTTGACTGGCGCTCCCAAAAAGGCCTTCTCTCGTAATCCGTCTCGTTCAGCAGAACATTGGGCCCGCACTTTTTGGGCCCAAAGGACCAGATCCTCTCGACGACGTCTTCTCTCCAGCCTCCGGCATCCTCGAATCCCTTTCTCAGTTCTTCCCCGAACGCTTCTGCGGCTTTCTGCTTTTTCTCCGTGAGCCCAGAGTTTTCCAGGGACAATCCAGCGACTTCCTCCTCGAGTTCCTGCTCGTCCTTGCCCGGTCTGTTGCAGCATCGATCCAGCAACTTCGCGAGCTCCGCGTTTGCTTCGAGACACTTGGTCACGGCTTCCGGCAACGGCCTCGCGTCGATCTCGAAACAGCAGAGCCGATTCGAAGTCCAGGTCTCGATGATCTCGCCATCCTTGCGCCGCGTTTCGATCGCCTCGTTCACCATGTCCACCCGCGGCGGCGGCACCACCGTTTCCCGGAACGAAGTTATGGGCTCGGAGACGATGACGTCGACCTTGGCGTAACGCTGGCGAAGGTCCTCGAGGCAGCGCTCTAGGTGAACTTCGCCCGCGGTGTTTAACACGACTTCCCCGCTTTCTTGGATGTGCACGGTGGCGCAAGCGTCGGCCTGATACAAAAGGCGCAGCCCGTCGAGTAATTTCTGCAAGTCACTCGGGTGCTTGGGCTCCAGGGCAACCCGTAGAATTGGCACGGCTAGAGATGTAAGCTCCGAGAAGGAAGGACAAGCGATGCTTGTCGAAAGCGTCGCGGTTTTCAACACGTGCTCTTCCAGGTTACCGATACCCACGACATTCCCCGCAAAGGCTTGAGTGATAGGCTCCAACTCTCGGCCCATTAAAATGTACAGCCGCTCGATCTTCACTCGAGTCGCGTGCCGCCCGGGCTTCAAGTCCTTCAACAACGTCCCTAGTTCCACGATTTCCCCCTCACGATCGCGTTCCAGCGCGATCTTCGGGTCGTGTTTCGGACCCAGTACGTAGACTTCGTCCCCGAGTTTCAGCGTGCCTGAATAAACCCGCGCGAACGCTATGAGCTTGTTCTCGCAGGTTTCTTCTTCCTCCGCTGTTGCTGCTTCCACGATGTTTCGTTCCGTTTCGATCGGTTCTTCGGGCTTTTCACGATCCAGCTTTTCTCGATGTCGCTGCCGCGCGATTTCCTTGCGCTGCTCCAGCTCTTCCTGCGTCAATGGTCTGGGTTTGTTCTCAGGTAGGCTCTTCCGGTCCACCGGAAACATCTTCGATATGAAAACAATGAGGGTTGCTTCGGGTGACGAGTCGCAGGCGAGAAAAGCATCCTTGAGAACGCGAGTCTCTGATGGCAAAGTCGAGAATTCAGCGCCTCTGCTGATTAGGCGTTCGACTTTCGCCGGCGTTAGGTTGTTCGGTGCCGGGACTTTTTCGCAGATCATGTCAAGGCACGCACGAGCCAGGGGCAGCCACTGCGAACACACTGCCTGCAGCTGAGCCTTAGAGTCTGTTAAACGAAGATCCCTTTTTGTCAATTTCACGTTCAGCTTCTCTACCATTGACAACATTTTCTCTTTGTCTTTTCGGATCACGATCGTTTCGTACAGCATCCAAATATTTTCCAGGATCAACTGGACAAACAGCGGCTTTTTGGCTTTTTCCTGAGCACCTTTTAGTATCCTTTTAGTCTTTGAGTTGAGGTAGAAATCGCCCCACAGAGTTTTCAGTAGGACTTTCTCGCTGAAGCCGAGTTTCTCGGAGAAGATTTTCGCGAACTCTTTCACGCCGAAGCCCCAGCCATCCACTGCGCTGGTGAAGAGAACGTTGCCTTGGTCCGGGGAAAAGTAGAGGTTGGAGTCGTCGAGTTCTTCGAGGGCGGACTGCCAGTCCGGGTCCGACTCCTGGACGATTGTGTCTTCGCGCGACTCGCGCTCCATCACGTCGCTCGCGAACAGCTCGCCCATCACTGCGTTGACTTGTTCCAGTACCTGCGGATTCATCTTTTCATTACTTTTCCTGATTTTCGTGAATTAGAATAAATGCTTTCGACCCAAGAAACGACGTGAAATTTATTTGACGTCGAAAATACGATACAACGAATTGAACATGTTGCGAGATTCATGAAGTTTATAAAACTGAAGAGTAACAAAAAAAGCTTCTGAAAATTGAATTTGTTCCCTCTGGCATCAAAGATTTTAATGCGATTATTGTTGGTTATGGAAGTTAAACGAATTACGAATTTTGCATTTAAATTGCTGGAATTGGGAAGAAAAAGAGGAAAATCAGAGATAATGAACTAGGAAAAATTGCGAATGAAGCTACAAAGTGCTGAATTATTTTCTCTCGGATCAATTTAATAAAGCTGAGATTCTATTAACTTTTAAATAATAACGCGAATGCGGAAGAATTTAATGAACTCTTATTGTGCAATCTTTTCTGTAAAATCTACAGAGAAAAATTCATTACTTTTAATAAAGCAGTGACTTTCCTGCAGCCCTCGATAAAGTATTTATACAAAATTGTTGGAACCTTATAAAAGAGTTGTATTTTATAAAATAATAAACAACAGAACTGAGTTTATCAACGAATATCATGATTAATTTTTTTAATAAAGTCTATAAATACCGAACAATTTTGAATAAGCGTTTTTGAACAAACTTTTTTTTTTTTTTCTCTACTTGTGGAATTCTATAGAACCTCAGCTCTACATAATTACATCCCGCTAATCTACCCACACAATAAACAAATTACTAAAACCATCCTTATTCAACAATCCAAACAAAATCTCTCAATTCCATTTTCCCAACCAAAGCAATTTCTCCAATTAAATATAAATTCCTAAAAAATAAAACACACAAATTAATAAATAACAAAACATTGATGAAACGGCAATAAAATAATTAAACAAAGTAAGAACCTGCGACAAGTGCACGTAAGCATCCAAGGGCGACAGCTTCATTTCTGTGACGAGTCGATCGATTTTGTTGAGCACCAGGACCGGCTTTAGACCCTCGACGAAGGACATCGAGAGCGCGCTTCGGGTCTGGGGACAAACGCCTTCGACGACGTCGACCACGATGATGGCTCCATCGCAGAGTCGCACCGCCGTGGACACCTCCGAAGCAAAATCTACGTGTCCCGGGGAATCAATGAGATTGACAACGGACTCGGTGTTCTCGTAGATGTGGTGCAGCGTGATGAGACTCGCCTTCATGGTAATACCCCTCATTTGCTCATCGGGTCGACTGTCGAGGTAGCGCAGCTTCCCTGCAAGCTTGCTCGATATGATTCCGTTGCTCGCGAGCAGCGAATCCGCCAAGGTCGTTTTCCCGTGGTCCACATGCGCCAGGATGCAGATGTTACGCACATTCCTTGGCACCGACTGCAGCTCGCACAGCTTCTCTACGCCGACAAGCCTCATTTTTGCTCGATTACTCGATCTACTTATCGTAATTACTGGCGAAAACGTGATGAATTAATGTACAAAATTTATGCATCAACGCGCGAAATTTAATAGGAAATTTCTTCGGGGGCGAACGGAAAAAAAAAGATCGAAAAATATACAAACTAAAAACGTCCGAGGTCGTCACTATTTCACTCGATTCTGTTTCCAAAGTGCGTGACGTAAGCTGAACACGTCGACGGGACGGAGACTGAACATCCTGGTGGCTCTGCGCGACATTCCGTCGATGTTTTCGGGGCGAACGCGACGACGTTTACGTGGCGTAAGCACTTGCGGTGCGCGTTTGACACTTGCCGAGTTTTGAGGTTAGCACGGGCTCGGCGCGGACTCGGGAGATGCGGAAACGTTGCCACTCGGTTCCTCGGAGGTTTTTGGATATCGCGAGGTTCGAATTCACAGCTACGACGATTTACGAGGCTTAAGAGTGCATCGTCGAGGCGCAAACAGCGAGAATTTCAAGCGGAACACCGACTTCGAGAAAAGTGAAAGCGGCCATGACACCTCGTTGCCATGCGTGTTCGATATTCAAACTGCGTGAGCACGGACTCCGGAGTCAATTGAGCGACTGTCACACGTGGACGCGATGTTTCGAACGACAAAAATGAAAACATCGCTTTTCGGTCATTTTTCGAAATTTTTGGTCGGCTTGGATTATTTCGACGAGGTGGAACGCGATATATCGCTTATTTGTCGCTTTGACGGATGATTTTAAATTCAACACTTTTCGTTGTTTTGAAATCATTATTTCGCGGTAAAATGTTGACAATATGGAACAGAATATTGATTTTTCTCGAGACCGAATTTTCTCAATGTAATATTCGATGTCGTAATGGTATTAGGGCATTATACGTCATTTACGATTCGCTGTTGTACATTTGACTAGTATATTTAGCGCGCGAATTGGGAAACTTCGAGATAATCCGTGAATGAAAAAATCGTTCGTACTGGAATTAAATTGTTTTTATGTACATTGTGCATAATTGTTCTTCCAATTTTGGTCTTACAGATGAAAGAAATTCAACATTCACTCTAAAAATGTTAATGTAGTTTTTATCCTTTTTAGATATCAGCAAATGAATATAATTCTTTTAATCTTTGCATTTAATGCAGTTTCTGCGTGGGCAAATGTACCAACATCAAAGCAGCTCACTTTCTTTATAAATTTATATTAAGTTTCTAAATACGCTTTATAAACGAAATACCGCGCTCGAAATAAAATAATTTAGTCCCTTTGACTGCATTCATCAGAAAAGTACGAAATTAAATCCCCCACAAGTTCTAATTTCGTTTGAGTAATGATATTATAAAATTATTATCGTAAAATGTAATTTGAATTTTTCATTTTCGTTAGAGGATTAGAATAAAGTGCAGAGGTAAACGGGTCGTTTTGACGTTTGCAAAAAATTCAGAAAAATAATCCCCGTCAGACGAGCTTTAACAAGTTACAAACCAAGCGCATTCGTGTTATTAATGTACATTTTTTAGTAATTAACAGAATGTTGTGAGAACTTTAAAAACACAGTAAAAATCGCATTTAAAAAAAATGAAGTTCCGAAAAAATGATTGCAATAAGTAGTTTCGCGTTTACTCATACATCATACGAGAGCACTTTATTTCATTATCACATGTACGAATGTTCTACAAGTTTTTTTAAACAATACGCAACTGATTTTTTAAAAAGCATGTCGACATTTACAATCTGAAAAATGAATAATTGATTATGATTTTCTGGAAAACTATTTCGTGGACTCTTTTAACTTCGGTAAATTAAGTGAATTTATGTTTTCGCTGGTGAGTGAAAAATCACAACTTGGCGAATTTTTACTGAAATATGAACGATCCTCAATTTTGTTGTTCACATCATTATTCTTTCTTTAAATTTTGCTCGAAATATTCACTATCCAAGCAGCCCGCACCAAGTAGGAGCAGCTTACTTTAAAGCCGGGAAAGAATGCTCAATATTCGGTATTAACAACGAACGTACCCACGACTAGATTATTTATTCGACGAGGCCGAATACATTGAAAAAGGGCCAAACTGTGCAGTTACATAGCTGACTGCACCATTACTTGTAAAACGTAGAGTTTCGCGATACAGTTATTTTTTCGCCGACAACTGTGTATCCCAAAATGAAAATAACACAATGTTAAATTATTTACAATCGCAGGTTTATAAAAAAAAGAAAACTTTACTTAATTTTCTATTCACAGGTCGAAGACTTCACGATAATCGTGGGTTCTATTTAACAATAATAGTTGATAATAACTTGCTTTTCTTCCTTATTTTTCGATTTAAAACAGTAATCTATATTAATTTATATGAGAATAAATACATAAATACATGATACTTCTTCTAGAATTTCCCTAGACGGTTGCAGGAAACTTTTTGTAGAAGATTCCTAAAACCACTCTAAAACTGCATTCAAGCATCTTGAAGATATCTACGAAACGTCATCGGCTAGTTCTGCAACTTTTTCAAGATGATGCTCAAAGTTGCAGAAAACCAAGTCTAGATATCTACAAGAAGTTCGTGTGTTTTGCGGAAGGTAAGTTAATAATTTGCTCTGTCTACTATTTTGAATAAATGTTTGAAATCCCTGTTCATTTTCTTTGTGCATTGTGCAAATTCGAATGCTTTTTTCAATTTTCTCGTAAATAACATGTTCCACTGCACATTCAAAGCTATTGATAATAATTAATCACCGTGTGAAATTATTCCACGGCACAGAAGATTGAATAACGAACATTTCGTTTTATTTCTCTTTTTCAATCATTCACAGTGATTGTAAATAATATACTCGATCGAGTGCGTAATTAATAGAAAATGAAATCTGGTAAATCGCTTTTCCATTCCCATTGACTTCCTAAATACATCGAAAGCTGTCTTCCATATTATTGCATTGCGCAACGTCCGTTAATAGTAATTGAATGACATCAAGTTACGGAAGTGCGATTGTTACGATTTCAATGAGCACAAAAGAGAATTACGTTAAAAAGAAACAATACAATTCTCGTAATAATCTCCAGAAAATAATGTCCTAATAATTATTTGGTCTGTACAAATTCAAAGCGCGGATCATTAGTGTGACAAATTACGAAAAAAACCGATGCTAATTTCTGATACGGCGACTTCCTGTGACGACGCGCTTTTTGTTTTTCACCTGAGGATGACGCGGAGTTTTACAGCATCCTCGAATTTGATGTACCTATAAAAGAAGGAGACTGCTGCGGCGAATCGTAGTTGAGTGAATTTTCTGACACCGCGATGAAGACGATTCTTTTCGTTACACTTTGCGTGGCCGCGGTAAAAATATAACTGAATCATTCTTCTCGAAAACATTCAATTCTACTTCATTTTTTATTTCATTTAATGCTTCACGTTTGTGAAACAAGGAAAAAACGATGACAAATTTTCCGAATTAAATAATTCCTTGTTGAATCAATTTTTAAATATCGATTAATGAAATCAATAAAAATCTAATTGACAAATGGAAATCGATTTCAGCTGGTCCAGTCAATGCCGAGCACGGAGATCATGGAAGATGGGACTACGGTAACCAGGGTAAGAAAATTTTTTCGACTTTTTTCATGCAAAACAAATGGGAAAATTGATTAATTTTGACATGCGAACAATTTTCGCAGATTGCTCGTTCGTCTCCCGCGGAAATTCCAGTTCAGGAAGGAATGAACGCAGTTAAAACCATGCAGATGATGGGAGATGCGTTTTCAGATGGCATACAAAAAGCAATGGGCATGTTCAATCCTAACGGGGCGGGTATGCCTGGAATGGGCGATGGAATACCTGGCATGGGTGGCAGAATTCCCGGTGGTGACATGATACCCGGGATGCACGGGAAACGCCGTTAAACAAAAGAAGAAAAGTAAATTACCCGACTCATTGAAATTTCTGTGCCAGGAACTATTCACTCATAAAACCGAAGAATTTAATATGTTTTATTTTTGTTCCTTTGTTAAATTTGAATTCGGGTAGCTTATCGAATTTTTTTTATCGAAGGTTGATCAATAATTATATTCACTTTGGGATGAATATTAATTTTTTATTCGATAGAATTTGGTTTCATTTTTTCATGTCTTTTATGTTTTAGAAATACTGCATTTCTCATTAATTTCAGAGACGATGCTCGAGTTTTCAAACCATTTTATCGAATCTTCAAATCATGAATAGCTTTATTCTGTTTTTGTGGCTTTCTGATAGAACAACTTGAATATCATTGCTAAAAGAATGTTTCTTGATGATTACTTTACATTTTAACACATTTTTCTAGAGTGAACGTGGTCGTAACAAATAATTAATTTAATTAAAAAACTTGAATTAGCTCTGGATATAGCATAAACAAGGTAATTTAAAAAAGGATTCAACTTAATATTCCTGATTATAATTTTCTAAAATTGTTGAAACATTATGATTTTGGGTTGATACAAACGAAAACTCTTTATCACTGTTGAAATCAAAACCTTTCCAATTTAAAAAACTAATTATTTATTTTTCAAGAGTTTTTAATGACATGCATGATTTCAACTTGGTACATACATATTTATTTCTTTTGCGGAAAATACAAAAAATTGCATTAGAGTATAATAATTATTCCAAGTAAAATGTGACAAAGAGAATCAAGTAGTTATGTAAAGTGTTCATTATTCATAAGAGATTGGCATATTTCAGATCAAATCTTTCATAATTTCATTTAAAAAATTAAGTTAAATTGTTCTTCCGGGAAGCCACAAATTAAACCGGACAAATGTGATAATTTTCTCTATTTCCTTCCAGGCCTCGGTCAGAAATGCACCACACGTAGAAAATCTCACGCCACAATACCCAGTACGCACGCAAATGTATAATATTACTAAATAAAGAAAAGTTGGAATGAAAGAAGTATTTTTTACTTTTTACAATTCGAAAAGTTTTTAATCAAATACCATGCCTGCGGCACTTGTTAACGGAAACGTATCAGGAAACGTATTACGGAGATAAACAAGTATGATTAATAGTGCCGCGTATCGCGAAATATCGATGGATCAAATAGTTAAGATAGTAACGAAACGAGCGTCGGATTAACGCGACATAAATTGCATTTGTTCGAAGTCTCAAAAACTTTGGACGCTTTTGCGAAGAGTAAAGTTTTGTTCAATATTTTCGTAATTATTTTCGTGTACACGTGAAAACTGCAGTTCCCGACCTGTCAAATTTGGGTCATCGAAAACAATTCTACGCAGTTGTACAGTGCGTTGAGTTTATAAATGAAGATCAAACGGTGCAAACATTCACATTATTCTCAAAATAATGCGGATGTGCAAATGCATTAATACAAACCAAGTGAATTAGAATCATTTACAATAACGTTCAACGTGAGCATACGTGAAATGAAATTTCTCGAATCTCAACATTTTTGGCTTAAATTTCCAGAATACTTCGAGAAAAACCGATGAAATATGTATTAAATTCGCATCAAAATGCGAGTAGAAATTCTTGTTGCATAACACCATAATTTAGACCAAATCCGGACTTATGATTTGCATAACTCTCATGGAAAATGCGTGTATTTCAGGCTTCGTAATGAGAACTAGAAACATTAAAAAATTCGCCCGGCGCTTGCTCGCTTCTTCCGGAGGTAATTACCTATTTCCCCTTGTATATTCATTGTTGAAAATAAAAAATGCAAAATTAGGCCAAGTTCTTTTTCCTCTGCTGCTTTTTTTCACAAATCAACAATTTTGCAATGCCCCGATCTTAACGAATTTTCGCAACTTTCCTCTCCGAGTTTGCGACGTAGAATAATCTTCGATATTTTTGCTCGAAATACACGTTGTCTTACTCCCATTAAACAGCAATAATTTCCGGCATGGTTATTTAGTTTAGACATGAAAATTCTCATTAATCGTTGAACCAACAGTGAGCGAGGAGGAACGTAATTCACTTCCGGCACTTTGGAAGCTCTTACTTCCCAGTTTCGCAATATCGGTCATCATTTGGGTCTTTGTGTATGTCACAACGACTATTTTATGGAACAACGACTTTAGAACGACGGCTTCTTGTCATGTTCACCCCAGTTTTTACGTGGATTGTTTCCCGGGACAAAATGTGTCGCAGGAGAAATGCGAGGAAGCTGAATGCTGCTGGAGAAGCGATTTATTCATTTGCTTTCACGGCGATCCAGCCAGGCACGCCTACGTGTCGTACAATACGAGCTTTACCCGAGGTAAATCAAACTTGATATGTTGCTTAAGGCACAATAGCATGTTGCATTACAAGGGTTTAAACACAGCGATTGCAGCGAGTGTGTAGTTGGCTGCCCGAACGAAACGAGGGCTGCCAATCACACGAGTCACATGAAAAACAATTAAAAATATGTAAGATCAATTTTCCGTAAAAACTCTGGTTATTTTAAATGAGATTTAAGTTATTAACTCCATTTTTTCTTCCGAAAAATCACAGAATTTTTCATTAAAACATGTTCGATTGATCGTAAAATGTAAAAACTAAAATCAATTTTCCATAAAATCCATTAAAAATATGGAACTGTTTCCTCGAGGCAAACATGTTTCCGCACTCCCCGAATAATTTTCTACGCCAAATACTTGCGCACATAAAAGGAGAAATTGAATGTCAACATTTGACGCTTTTATTTGCAGGAGAATTTTTGAAACCCCGAGTTTCGAGTACTCCGTCAGGGCGACGATTCGTGAAAAATCTTCGTTTCGAAGTAAACAGCGTCGCGAAAAATCACATCGAACTCGTCTTGAGAACCGGCAAAAGTGATGAAGTCCATGAAGTTTTGGTAAAGGATATTCCTGCAGAAACTAAAGCAATCCAAAGTTTCACCGAGTTTTCAGAGATTGTGGCAGGTAAGTTTGTGTAGATATATACCAATGCTGACCTTGAAAGTGAATCTGCTTTTAGGAGAAAACTCTGAAATGTCGGTCTTCGTAACGTCGCCGGAATTCTCGGTAACGGTAAAAAGACGTAACGAAATTTTACACGAAGCACCGCAGTTATTATCAACTTCGAGTGGGCTTTTGATTGTGACGGAAACGTCCTGGATTTCGACATTGTATCTTACAAACGAAACGTTAATTGGTCTTGATTCTACAGAACTGAATGGGACTCGTAATTGGATTTACAATAATGAAGATAGCGCTCCGATTAAACCAGTATTTCTTGCTACCACAAAGGATGGGAATGCAATGGCGATTTCCGTTGATTACAATGGTCCTTTGGAAGTACAGGTACCGAATCAAATTCTCACAAAAATTGCAGTGTTCGAAAGAATAAATAATCTGTCTAAAATTATGAAAACAACTTCAATTATAAGGTTTTGAATCAATCAAACTTGATTATTTTGAGAGGATTTTCCTGCCCGGAGGAAATAATCATTCACGTATTTTCCGGGCCAAAACCAGTGGACGCCGCGAGGCAACTGTCAAAAATTTCAATGGAAACGTCGAGGAAGCTTAGTTTTGTTCTTTATGGATTGCACGTGTGCCCCGATAGTAGTTTCACAAATATTCTTGACGCAATAAAAGATATGACCATTCATGTTGGAGAAATGCAATCATATAACGTCCCCTGGGATTCGCATTGTGTGCATGCAGAAGCGGTTCTATTTTTAAAAGATTTCTCAGATATTGAAGATATCGGAAGGTTGCGAATCGCTCAAAAGTCACTCGAGGAAGTGGGCGGAAGCTTCGTGGCGCATCTTTGTCCAATGGTCTGTCAACTCTTCAGAAACGTTTTAATAAGAAAAAATCACGCAGAGATTGAATCGACGGGGTGCTATATTTTCATTGAAAAATAAATTAAACCTAGAAGAATTTGCTTTTTATTGCAGTTTTTAGCAAGAGATAAGGTTCTGAAATCACTTTTCGAGAAAGAATCTCTTCTATTGAGAAACGAGTCAGGTGTTTACGAAGGTATTTACAAGAACCTGCAAGTGATTTACCCTGATTGGGCGGTAAATCGAACGCGCGAAGTGTCTGAAACATATTTGAAGAAGTACTTGAAAGAGTTTGATTTAAAAGCTGTTTTATTGCGCGACACTTGGCCTGTAGACGAATCAGGGACATCTTCCAGTCGCGAAATTTTCGAGAAATTCGATTATTTGCCGCAGGTGGATTGTTATTTTCGCGACAATTGTTTGCATTGTTCCAGTGGAAACTTTACCGAAATTTCGATTTTTTTTGCAGGAATTGATGAATTTCATGACACATCGAACCGTGCCGTTCAATCTTTTTTCGTCGTCGCCGACGACGCTTCATTACGCATCGCACAATAAATATTCCATGGAGTTCAAGAAATTCGTGCAAAATTACGTGCCTGCTGTCGAATTGCATGGGTCTTCGGGGAACCCTCGCAACTCGTCTTGGCAAACTCTCCAATTAGCACTTCAAAGAGAAAGTGCAGCTGCGACCCTAGGAAAATTTCCGTCTCCTTTGTATGTGTGCGGAAAATTAGAGAATTGGAGCAATTTGGACGACGAATTGTGTTTAAGGTACATAAATGTTGAGCTACTAGAGCTTCAAACTTGTGAGAAACTTGACTCAGAAGGTACACACATTTTTGGAAAAAAGGACGAGTTTCCTACAGGAAATTTCCTGTAGAAGATTAGAACGGAAAGTTAATAATGTATTCAACCTCTTTTGCGACGTCGCAACAATAAGTGAAATTCATGATTTGTGATCAGAACATCATTTCACGTCGAAAAATGCCAAATCCATATTTGAATTTGTGATAAATACGACTTAATTGTTCTTGGTATAAACTACAACAATAAAAATAATTAATTAAAGGGTAAAAAAGTATGGATTCGCCACTTTTTAGAATCAAGCTTTTCATTTGTCAATGTTCAAAACCTTTCGATTCGAAATATCTAATAAACAAATCAACCGTTTTCACCGATGGAAATTTTAAATGCAGATGGTTCGCAGCGGCCGTCGTTTGGCCGCAAGTCGTAGCGGTTCCCCAGGTTCTCCCCGGGAGCGAATTCCTGACAGTGACAGCGTTCGAATACATCAATAAATTTTTACAATTGCGAGCGTCGTTGTTGACATACCAGCACACGACAGTAGCGCGATATTGCAAATCAAACTACCCAATTTTTGCGAGCACTTCTCTGTATTATTCCATGGGCCCCGAACCCCAAAATAAACGGAACCAATTTTTTTGGGGCGAAAGTATCTTAGTTGGTGAGCTTTTCAAAAACGAGAAAAACATAAAATTCGCGAATGTTTTTTCACGATTTAATTATCAGTTTTAATCTCCTCTACGTTCTCAAGGTCTAATAACAACTCCCCGGACGAGTATAATTTCAATGCGATTACCTGGAGATTATCCGTGGCGACATTTAGTTGACGGAGAGACGGTGGTTTCACCCGTTGATGGGGACGTTCTTGTAACTGCTTTAACTAAGGATATCATTTTGCTTATCAGACCCGGTCACATCGTTCCGTTCCACAAGGTAAACAGGCATTTATAATTATAAATTATCCTTTGTAATAAAAGTTATAAAGTATAAAATTCATTATTAAAGACTCCTGCGACGAGGTCGGAAAAAACACTGGCCACCTCTTTAAGTTTACTGGCAAATTTCATCTGCGAGAAAGAGGAGT
The DNA here is from genome assembly GCA_022816865.1 of Zelostemma sp. ZL-2020. Lineage (NCBI taxonomy): Eukaryota > Metazoa > Arthropoda > Insecta > Hymenoptera > Platygastridae > Zelostemma > Zelostemma sp. ZL-2020. The sequence goes on along the minus strand of JABFQM010000656.1, from coordinate 11,914 downwards.
GCTTTGCTACGGGGTACATTTACTACGGAAACGAAGAGGGAGAGTTCTTGTACCTGAAAGCTACGAAAACAACGATTTCATTGTCAAACGTTTTTAAAGTACAGAAGATTGCTTGCGAAACTCAGAAAATGCAGTCAACTTTGTTACGAGATTTGAGAGCCGACGAAAACTTCGAATTGAATATTGAAATTTGTAAGCTTTCCAAAAACGAGGAAGTTATTAAAATTGCGAAGAAACCGTAAAATGTTTATGATTTATTAGCTTCTTTCATGATTCGATCAACAAAAGTTGGAAGGTTCTTGAATGGAGCAATTTCAGCAGGAAAATGTGCGCCTCTTCCAGTTATAATGTACGTTATTCTTTTAGTGCATCAAGTCACGTGCTAAAAGCAAAGAAATTATAAATGCAATTCTTCGCAATGTCTTTTGTCTTCGTGCATTAATATCGAACTGCTCCGATTTTTTTTTCTCGAAGCTTATTTATACAAAAATCTTATTCACGGGAAATTGGATTTCATGATGAAGACAATGCATTCTCGAAGTGATTTGCAAATGATGCACTTTATGGAAGTGTACCGGGTGTGGGAGCAGAGCATTTGAGAGGGTTTCTGAAGAGGAGATGGCTTCTCTGAGTTTGCGTGTTTCAGAGCTCGAATTCAAGCGAGCTTCTCCGATCTTGTCACATTATGCGCCAAAGCGTACACGGAGTTGGATCGTATTCGAACATCCGAATGCCATACTTTTCCGACCTTTTTAAAACGGTGAAAAATAAGTTCCCGGATGTTGTTTTCGTGTTTTGTGACCTGAAGTTTGAAATACAAACACGCCGAGTACAAGTTTTGATGCTTTGAAATGTGCATGCAGCGAAGTTTTATTTCGAAAATTTTTTCGTAACTTATGATGAAGTATTTCGAAAAAAACGAGTTTCTTAATTTCCTACGAGGTGACGATGCACTTTTTAGTGGCTGCACATAGATAAATTCAAACCATGGACGAATTTGAAGACACTCATACGTGGGCAAAGGATTACTTCAAAAGGTAAATTTATTTAGCTTATTAAGCTTCAAAAAACGTGTGATTTGAAATGAACGAATTGTCTGAAATAAGGCCGGAGTACGAAAATGACGAATGAATAAATATAAATAGGGATGAATAAAGAGCGAGCGAATGATTATTATATAAAAACGACTTCTGTGAGCCAACGGTTACATGTTTTAGTAACGGAATTCCTAATTGGCAAATTTTGTTTTCTCTTGCTTGGACAAAGTAAACAAATGTTTTATTAAAGTTATTTTACCTTCATTAAAATAAGCTCGCATTGAGGAAAATGTCTTGGAGACGTCCTTCCGGAACGATACCTTTATTTGACAAGAGAAAGACTTTGAACTTCGCTCTGTTTCAGTAACAAAAAATTTAACTTATCGAAAGTTTTCCCACTTGTTTTAAGTTTTACCTTAAAAATAACTACATTGTGTCGAAAATCACACACGAAGCATAATTTTCTCATTATCCCGAAACTCGGCAATTTGCTTTTCAAAAACAGATGTTTTATCACACAAATTAAAACTTCATCGTCTTTCAAATTTTAATAAAAAGAAAGATTGGATTTTATGACGCTGCTCGAATCTTAGAATTTTTATTTATTTTTTGCAAAGTTTAATTAATAATTATTTACTATGAAGTTTGTTTTCAACGTAATAACTCCAAAACGTTGAAATGAAGTTTTGAAACAGAGCAAGTAAAAAATCTTTCAATAACAGAGATGACAAGAAAGTGGCAGCATTTATAAACTAACTTTAATTTAAAACAACATCGAGTGTAAATAATGTTCATATCAACGTCGCATAAAAGTTTTATTGAAAGTTTATTTTCCGTCACTCCGAATTTTAATTTCTTTCCAGTATTTACGAACTGCTTTTGAGTTTTCCTTTTTTAGACGCGTTATGTTGTTGACGTTTCTCGAATTATGGAGTTTATTCCTACTAAGTATCAAAAGTGCAACGCCTCAATACATAAAATAATATAGAAAGACGTATACAATGTATTGAGGCAATATACAAACAAAGAACTTTGTTTGCATGTCAAACTAGCATACACGCTGGCTTCATCATACAAAATAAAGTTGCTCCATTGTGACATATTAGTTATTAAAGTTATATATCCAAGAGCAAATTGAGTTTGATTTGGTTTCAATAAAATCACAGTGCTCAAAGTTTGAAAGTTTTGATGAAAGTTTAATCAGAAACTTTTCGATTCTGATAAGATGAAAAATGTTTCAGGATTTGCTGACTTTTCACGACAATCGATTAAACATGTCATTGGAATTTTTGCAGGAATTCGAGTAATTTAAACATCGACTCGAATGACACAACGAATACGGTCAACGCCACTTTACCTCCAAATTTGAGATTCACAACCCATTCATTGGTGATTGTGATATTGTACAGCATCGTGTTTGTGGTGGCAGCGATTGGGAATTTCACGGTATTCATAACTCTCTCGCGTGGGAGATACCGAAAGTCGCGGATCTCGTTGATGATTTGTCATCTCTCCGCCGCTGATCTTCTCATTGCAATTTTCATGATTCCTGTGGAGGTAATGCTGCAGCAAATTCATCGCAGTCACATATTTTTAATTACATTTGGCTTCGTATTTTCAATAAACAATTTAATTATTTACATCCTACTAAAATTACATTCAATTACCGAACTTGCAAACAAATTTCATGTATTTTGCAATTGAATCGGTGTAAAATGAAACACATTGATTATTTGTTATTAATCAAAAATACATTTTATTCTTCACTTTATTTATTGCAACTGTCTTTCTCGTGCCTTGATAACATTTTCAACAATGAAATCATGTTTTCACAAAAAAAACTTCGAATATATCGAAATTGATATTTCTAATTTTGTTAGTAATAATGATTTGAGCTTATACATAGAATAAAATATATTTTCTATGAATTATAAATAATTATGTCCAACATTCAATTCAAAAAATTCGATACGAAAACTAGTTTCTGATACATTTTTAATGCAGCGTAATAAATACTGTTTTCTTGTTTTTTTGAAAAATAGATTATATGGCGCATTCAAGTACAATGGGTTATGGGAAATGCCGCCTGCAAAATATACTATTTTATCAAGGCTTTCGGTTTTTATCTTTCTAATAATATACTAGTCTGCGTTTCTTTAGACAGGTAATGAAAACCGCCCCCGATTCATTATTGTCGTATGAATGCACACATTGATAAAACATTTTTATGATCACGTTTTCCAGATATTTCGCGATCTTGCACCCCTTGCGAGTCAGCGACGCAAGACGTCGAGGAAAAGCAATGTTGCGCACTGCTTGGATTGTCAGTTTTATTTCTGCTTCGCCTCAAGTGCGTACAATTCATGAGCAATAAATACATTTTTTTCATCAAAAACTTAATGTTTGATAAATCAGAGAAACGAAAATCAGATTTGTGACCAACAATCAACACGATACGAAATTTAAATATTCACGCACTTTGGGTACAAGAGTTTTCGACTAAGTACTTTATGTTTGTGCGAAGGCGTAATCATTTTCCATTCCAGATTTCAAATCAATCGTACATTCGGATTCGCTTAATTAAGTTTAGCGAATGTTCCTTTAGCGAATTTCGATTTACTTCGTGAATGATCTGATTGATAACGGAACAACTTTTGAAATCGGATCGTAATTAAACGTATAATAAGTTGGAAAACTGGTTTTCTTTTAATGAATGTTCAAACTCTGTGAACAGATTATGCATAGCATTATAATTTAATGATGAAATCTTGCTCCAATTTATTGGATTAACGACATCCTCAACATCGATAATGATCAAGCACCTAAACACATGAGCAGATAAACTTGTATTCGTCATTATTTTTTCCGTGAAAATAATCAAATTCTTCTGATTTTAATATTAATTAGAATTAAAAAAAAAAATTTCATATGTGATCATTGAGGTGGCCTTTAATGTTCGTCGAAGAAAATGTTATCTGTTTGGCTCTCTTCCAAATCGATTAAAAATTAATTTAAAAAAAAGTATTTGCTTTTTAGGTCATTTATGAATCTCCCCACGTCAGATAATGAAAAAAAAGAAGAGTTTTCCGCGATGTAGTGATGATCGTATTAACGAGGACGATATTCCTTTTCAATTATGTAGCATTTAAGATGCATTAATATCCATGAAATCAACACGTTAACACGTGCAAATAATAAATTGTTGTAATTACTTATTTTTCATTTTTGTTCCAAACTAATGGTGCTATAAGTTTTTTTTTGGTAAAACAATGTAGCACTAAAAAGAACCATTATGAAATCAGCCCCATTAATTCAACATCGCGAAAACCAAGCAATTGACGTTGTGAGTTCCATAAATCTTTATTGGATTTTGGATTATTTTTAATCTGAAAATAAAATGAACGCTGAAAATGTAACGAAATTCCATGTTATTTAAGTGGAAAAATCAATACTGAAAGCTTTTTCTGATAGCTTCAAAAGAGCTATAAGCTTTACTTCAGCTTTGCAGTTAAAAATTTTTCTCCTACTTTTATTTTCTACGCTCTTGACCATTCATAAATTTATGCGATGTATTGATAATATATGGTGTAGCTCAAATGACCAAAATCTATGTATTGAATGAAATTTGATCGGATTGAAGCAAAAAGCGTTTGATCATGTGAAGAATGAGTAATTCTTTGATAGCAGATAGAACGAAACACGATAGCTGTTTTACTGTACACCACCGTGTTCAAAGCAAACAGAAATTCAATTATTTGAAAGCCCAGTATACATTTTATACTTTGAAAGCCCACAAATCCCAGTAACAACAAGGGCATTTCCAATCTGTAACTTCGGCATTACAAAGTTCTGAATTCGGGTTGATTCCTATTCAGCAATTTATGGTATTGACCTTGTACTTTTGTTTCAGGTTTACGTATTCCATGTTGCGAAACATCCTACCTACAATTTCACTCAATGTGTAACTTTTGGCTCATTCATCTCGCATGTCGACGAGAGAATATACAATATATTCTGTATTTTAATGATGTACATTCTCCCACTCATAATTATATGTACGGTCTACACGAAAATTCTGTGCGAAATAAATAGTAAAACTCGAGAAAGTAGACAAGGTGAGTAAAACGGAAATAGTTTAGGGTTTAACAATTGTTTATTTTTCATTTTATGCTTATTGCTTCTCTGTTGCAGCTCTCTCAAGCTCAAACAGTCGTCAAACGGCAGAGAGCGCGACTTTCTCGAAAGGCAATAGAATGATGCTTCGGCGATCTGATGTGTCAAATATTGAAAGAGCCAAAATTCGAACTTTCAAGATGACGCTTACTATTATTGCCGTATTTATTATCAGCTGGAGTCCCTACATTTTCATGAGTCTCTGGTACCGTATTTTCTTTCATCAAATTCCATTTTAAAACTTTGAAACGTGGTATAGTTTGTTGAGAATTTATTATTGGATTTTTAATAATCAAATTGTTCAGCACAAATTTCACGTAATTTGATAAAACTTAAAAATTAACATTATACGTTATCTCATCTTCACGAGTACATAAAAGAATTTCATTAAAATGTTTTATGTAATAATTTGTTTAGCATGGAAAATTTATAAAATGTCATATTTCGAGCACTTTTATAAACAAAAACGCGGTAGATACGTAGTTTTATGAGCAATGTTACTATTCAAACTTTCTCATTCGTATATCAGCGTATTTAAAACACGAGTCATGTTTTGGGAACTTCCAACTTTAATTGTTAATTGCAATGACTTATTTGCTATTTAGTAATTTATTTATTGACAATTGACAAGTTTTATATTTCCATTCATAAAAATTGTAAACAATTAGCAAATATTAATCAATTTTTTGGAATCATGAAGAAATTGATAAACAGACATAAAAATGATGAAAAAAGTTTCTCTTTGTACTGCAATTCTTCAATTAATACTCGATTGAAAACATCCAAACAATAAAATCACGTTTGAAATTACTAGTTCAAAGACTCATCTGAAAATTAGTTTCTGAAGTATTCATTTGAAATATTTCGAAGACATAAAGTATACATTTTAATACCTTCAATGATTTCTGGAAACTTTCCTTGAGCGAAGAAAAATTATTTTAAATAATAATGATGAATTATAGTTTTACCTACAGTTGGTATTCGAAGACTCCGACAACTGCTAATGAAGAATCGACGATACAAATTTTGCAGGTATATGTTTGATAGTAACAGTGCCGAAGAAGTCGACCATTCTCTGCAGGAAGTGCTTTTTATGATGGCAGTTGGTAACTCGTGTGCAAATCCACTTGTTTACGGAAGTTACGTCATCGATTTCAAGCAACAGTGCTGCAGGTGTTTCTTGCCTTACAAAAAATACAAACTGAAAAAAAATGGGGACAGTTTGAAACTGGAGCACAGAAGCACAGGTAAAAAGAAAAAATTTCTTCGTTATTGAAAAACCTCAACCAGTAAATAAATAGTTTTCTAAACAGGCATTTTAAATCATGATAAAAAAAGTAGTTCGGAGCGAACGTGATCAGGCGCGATCGAAGTAGATTAGACCAAAGTAGATCGATCCGAATCTAAGCAGACACGATCATAAATTGATATGAAAGGATCGAAATAAACTAAAATTGTCCTCTAAAAAATCACGCATTCAACGCTGTTACGCTTTAGAAACTGACGCTCGGGGCGTGAAAATCATTTGCAAAAATTGCGGAATAGAGACGACAATTAATGTATATTTTATAGGAGCGACAATGATGAATCAAGAAAAGTCTCCGGGCGTCAGCATACTAATAGTTCGTAGCATGCGACGTACTGTAAACGGAATGCGACGTAAAGGTGGGTTAAAAACAGAAAATTAATTTTGTAGGAAGGGAATAAAGTTTGGAAACTCATTTCGCTAGAAACGGAATTTGCATATTCTTTGGACGATGAAAAATTATATTTAAAAAAACACGTGTTACAGAAATAATGTTTGGTTTTTGTCTTTTGCGTAAAAAATCATTTTACATTTGATGATGGATACTCAGATGAACAAAATGTTTGCAGTTGGAAGTGGCCCGATTCAAAGCAGCGTTGTCGCGGGTAGTGTTCTTGTGTCACCTCAATCTTCCAATAATCGATTAACGACCATGTCCCATTCACGAGCCTATGAAAAATTACCCATCAACGACGTGGTGAGTTACCTTTGTACGTTTCAAAATATCTTTTTTTATTAATTTTAACAACTGCGAACTCGAGGAATGATTATCAATGTTTTCTTGAACCAAAAGAATATTTCTTCGAGTATGGAAGAAATAGTTCAGATCTGATAAAGTTTGATCAAATCTGATTAACTCTAAACAGACGTGGACAAAATCAAGTCTAATCAAGTCTGATCAGTTGTAATCGACCTCATTATTTTTCGGGAACCGAATGAAAGATTTTTCGCGAACTTTTCGTACCGCGAACCACATTTTCATCGGTTTATATAACAAAACCAACATTGAGTCATAGTCTATTTTTTTTTTTTTTTTAGATTCACCTACTCACAACCTTTTGGAGATTTTTTTAGATTTTTCCTCTCCTCCTCTCCCCTTCTGCGTTTTTGGGTTCATAGCTGACTTCACCCTAACCTAATCCGGCATTCGCGTCTGCTTCTCTTTTCTGGAGAGCCCACAAACCCGCAAGGAAACCATGGAAAACCTTGCGGCAGATTAGGTGGTCCGAGATTCAAAAATTTTACCGTGCCGACCCTGGGAAAATTTCGTCCGAAAAAATCCCAGTCGACCCTTGGCGGGATTCGAACCCCGGACCTCCCGAACCGGAGTCCTAGCGCCTCACCGCTTAAACTTCCGGTCCGGTTCATCGAGTCATTGTATAAAAAACATGTTTATTCATGCCTCATTTTATTCGTTACTCCGATTAAGTTTGCTTTCTTGCATGCATTAAAAAACAAACGATTGACCTCTGATCTTGCGTCTGAACAGACAAAAACGTGAACGAAATCACTGCCACGTTGTATAAGAAAATAGAATATTGCAATGTGTAAAACAGTAACAATTTATTAAACTCTGCGCGATAAAAACGACATTAGGATCTACCTTAAAACAATAAGCGTAGTACAAATGGTTATGGCTAGAATCAGAATCGTTCTCCGGAAACTTCATTTCTCGCGGGAATGTTCTCCACTTCCTCGGCTTCGGATTTGAGCTTTTTACGAAGCGCCCTGCCACGAATATTGAGCATCGTTCTCGCGACGAGCCACACCGCACCGTTTTCGCAAACGCACCTTAGAGCATTAATAAACCCGAGGATCAGCGAATGCGGCGGATATCCGGTCGTTCGCGACTCGATTCCAATTGTTTTCAACGAGGCTTCGACGAAACGCTCGGGAGAAGGCGCCATCCACGTCGCTTTCCTAAAAAATTTCGATTATTTCACTCTTAAAAATCAGTACTAACTTCGAATTTGTTCCTGGAACAGATTTTGTTAATTTTCGAGTTAATGGAATCATAATCTTGTTAACTTTATCAAGGGTTTTAATAGGATTTACACCTCGTTTTTTGGGGTGAAATTTCGGCGCTTTCCGAACGACGAAACTTACTTTATTTTGGACATTTTGGTAGCGACTGGTCCCGGAAGAATGCATTGTACAGTGACGCCTCTAGGCGCAGCTTCTGCAGCTAAATCAGCGCTCAATTTGTCGACGTAAGCTTTGCTGGCAGCGTAGACCGACAAATATGGACTTGGCATGGCTCCCGAGGTTGAGCTTACGTTGACGACGATTCCTTTTCCGCGTTCCATCATCCCTGGAAGCACGGCTCGTGCGACTCCGGTTACTCCAGCAACATTAAGTTGCAATATTTTCGCTATCGTTTCTTCGGAAACGTGGGTGAATAGTTCCGGGTGGTCGTAGCTTCTTCCCGCATTATTTATGAGAACACCGACCTGAAATAATAGTTTTGTCGAATCACGATTGACGATTTTGAGGAGCGTTTTATGTTTGGAGTAATTATGTTTTGATGGATAAATATGTGCTGCAAAAATATCGCACGATCATACGTAATTGTAACAATCATTACGTAACGCACTTGTAAGTCTACCTCTTGATGAAATTTGCATAAAATTGATTCAATCATTTCATGAAAACAGTATTGAGAATTCTTAATCAGTTTCATTCGGAATCAATCGATTTCTTGCGAGAAATTCATTACTCAGCAGTTTTGATTCCACGTTAGTCTCTATTAATTAAAAAAGTGATTACGCCTTATATTTTTCCACGGAAACCCGCACTTCCTCGTGCTATAAAATGATTCGTGTGGCCGCATAAAGTGAAAGCGGCATTTTACGTAAACTTAATCATTCGATTCTCTCTTACTGAAATGATCACTTCGAGCCACTTTCTCGAGCAAAATTTATAGATTCTTCAACACTCTCTCAACTTTACAGGCTGCTCTCGTGAGGGTTTCATTTCTTCTTCGACAGTTACAAATTTTATGGTAATTCGAAGAAGATGGATGAACGCTTACCTCCAGCTCTTCGATTGTTTTAGAAATTCTGGTGAACACTTCTTGACCTTCGGTGAGGTCTGCTTCGACGATCCGTGTCTCTACTCCGAAAGTCTGCCTTAATTCCTCCGAAACGTCTTCCAGTTTTGAAAGGGACCTCGAAACCAGCACGATGTCGAGACCTTTTTCAGCTAGGGCTTTAGCGAAAGCTTTCCCTAGGCCGTCGGTTGCTCCTGTGACCACTGCCCACTTTCCTTGGGACGATACATCGATTCCTAAACCCAATCCGGGCGCGATGAGCTTTTTCCATGCCAAAAGGCTCCCTCGAACCACTATTCGAAGACCGACCGCTGCTACCACGACCAGCGCTATTTTCTCCCAACACGTTAGCGCCATTCTGCACTCGACAAAAGTACAAAAGTTATTCCATCTTCTTTATGGACTGTGAAAATGAGTGATGGAAAAATTTTTTTAAATTTCATTACCGGGAACATGTTTTAAGCGATGGAAATTCCGCAAATAAATCAAAAACAATGAATGTAAATTATGCAAACGTTTCTGGAATGTTGCGAAATCGTAAGAAATATGCAACCCGTTGAATATTCGCAAGTAGGAAGTGCACGTTTGCAGTTTTTATTGCGAAAACTAGGTATTGGAAATTTAAAAATAAAATGATTTCAATTTCAATGATGCACTTACATATAGGTTTTTACAACGCGGCACTTTACCACTGACTATTTCTATGCCTCACGAATTTTAAAATGGAAAACTGATAAGATAAAACGCAATGTTGTCTATAACCTTGAGAATTCTTCGGTTGAATTATATCATTCGATAGAAACAAGGAAACAAACCAATTAAATGAATTTTCACGATTCAAATAAGCATCTAAAAACTCAAGCTATTTATTCTATAATTAAAAAAAATGAAAGTAGATCATCGAATATGTTCTTCAATTGTATGAATATAAAATGTTCCCTTTGTAATGAACTGTACATTTCCTGAGCACTAAACAGCAACGTAGAATGATAAAAATATAGGTTGCCATGCACACTGAACTTTCTCACCTTACACGAACAACCGCACGTGACGAACGCACGAATAATGCAACGGAATCGTTATTTTGCCCGATAAGCGTTGAGTAGCATTGGGCGTCGCGACGTCGGGTACCGCGCGCTTCTCAAAAGCCCGCGGTCGATGCCTGACGATTCAGCACTCGGCGCGCGCGCGCAATGTCAGGGCTAGGTGATACCCCTTCCTTTTCTCTTTCCAGCGACGCTCTTTCCTGGCACACTTATCGCCCACCACGTTCTTAGAACCCGCGAGAACTAGGTTGATACCAACTTCCTAGTGCATCGGGATGAAAGAGGTGGAAAACGCGGTACGATTGCGAGAAAACCATCCTTATAATTTGGAATCCACAATTAAAACTATTGTTTGCTGAAAAAAAATTACGAAATTCTTGGTTCAAATTTTCCGCGTCTCTAGGAGAGTACAACATTTGTATTCCAAAGTGTTTGTAAATGAAAAACTGTGTCATGCTGTTTGAATGAATATGAAGTTAATTTGAATACCAAAACGTCGTTTGAAGTTTAGAGAATTTTCACTTTGTTCAGTTTTTGAAATGAAATTGGTAATCTTGATGTGAAGATTGTACCGTTCTCTTCTTCTCATTTCGCAGCCTGTCGGCTTTATCGTTCACCGTGAACTTCAGTGGGTCAATACATTCATGCCCCGTAACTTCACCTAATTTTCAGTGATCCTTTCGCTTTTCGACGAGTATCGTTTCAAATATACGGGGTGTTGAAATAATACGCGCCGATTTATTCTCGTGGATCTCAAAGTTGATGGGATTCTTTTGGTGTAATAATAAATAAAACGAATTTGCATGGCTTTTTCGTCACTGGAACGGTCGCATTTTAATGTGGAACAAATGTTTTCTTTCAGCAGATCGTGTTTCAAGACAATAACATGAGGTACAGTCAAACCGTCAGGAGAAGTTCGCCCTCGTTCTTATCGGTACGTTCGATAAAGATGTACCAAAATGTACATGGAAGTCAATCTGCGTGACTTTTATGTAAATATATCAGACTTGACTGTGACGCGAGAGAATTTTAAACGTTGTCCGATTGAAAGAAAGCACATATTTTTGCATGTGAAAGAAAGATATTAAACAGTGTACGCTGATAAAAAAGTTCTGTTAAAAATTACAAGAAATCTTATAAAAAGTACCATACTAATGCATTAACCGGTGGACAAAAAGAAAACATGTAAATTTTTCCTAGATCTTTTACAAAATTTACACAAAAATTGTTACATATTTCAATATTATCACTAAATATTTATCATCTTTATTATAAAAAATAACGTTTGAAAAAACAATTTTCA
>JABFQM010000655.1:0-31139 GCA_022816865.1 Zelostemma sp. ZL-2020 | reverse complement strand
AAAGTTCATCTTTGTGTCAACTGTCTTTTGCAGCCTTTCGCGAAATCCTTGTGCAATTCGTTGACTCCGATAATTAATATTTCGATATTTGTAAGGTTTTTGTTTCGATCGAGAGGCTCTCGTTTATAAATAAATCAATCGGTTCAAAAAGCACGGATCCAAAACGTATTTTACAGTCAAATATCCGATGTCGCAGCTTGTTTATCATCGTCACTTGTTTATTCTTGATAAAAGCAATATCGCTCCGTCGGATTCGTCCTTATATCTCAAAGACTATAGACATTTTGAACGGCGTATTAGTGCCGCGTCGCAGTTTCTTTGAGGCACGTCTGTTTGAACATTCATGAACGTATTGCATCGAATTGAATATTCATACTGAAGGAACTCGGTGCTCAACACGTGAGATTCACACTTTTGACACGAGAGAAAATCCAGGGGGTGGTCCTCAATATTGAAATGTGACAAATAGTAACGAACGGCGCAAAATAATTAAAAATATTCCTCGCTTCAAGAATTCGTTCACGTAGAAATACTAACGCGACGTATATCAGTTCTAGTGACAATTTACGTGATGGCATAAATCGACTGTGAAATATGGAATATCAGTTGCTGGATGAAAGACGTATTGTTGACGGGAAAACATTGTTACATGAATGCATCTCGGCTATTATTCCAATAAACAAAAGGCTCGAATTTTCACATTAACTCCGATAGTTGATTCTCGTTCGAGGGACATCGAGCTTCGATCGCACTGGAGTGGAATGAAAGCTTTTTCAATTTTGCAGACGTAACGAAAGCGATGATAAAGACCTAAAAGAGCGAAATACACTGGTCGAGCCATAATTAAAATCATAGCGAATTCGAGTTTACGGCGGGAAAAAAGTACGACAGTAGTAGTGTACGCGCAACAGTCGGACGGAGTTTCCTGAATCATTCAGTTCATTTACGGACTGTCGGACTGGAAACGAAACCACTACTGTGACGCGAAACGCACGAAGTTGTCACATTTTAATTGTTAGGTAAGGTAGATGTCCCAGCAATCGACACGGTTGCAAAAAAATCCTTTGTATATTTGTACTTTCGTATTAACAAATATATATACATCGTGAAAAATTTGCTCGCTTGAAATGAATGGCTGATAACTGAACCACGATATTTTGGTGAAATTCAAATAAAAATACGAAAGCAAGTATTTTGAAGAAAATCACGAACATAATTAAGTTTTGATCATCTTACAATATATTATTTTGAAGATGCAGCATTACAATACAATTTTCAGAAATATATTTGTAGAATTCAATGGAAAAAGATTGAAAAAAGGATTTGAAGATGGAATACAATTTCTGTCTTTCACTCTAATTTCAACTGTAGCGTGAATCAAGTCATAGAAGCGACTGTTTTCGAATGAAAAGTTGAAGTTTTTATTCGTTCCTCCAACGTCTTTGTGAAAACTAGTTCTCGCGGAAACAATCAATAATTCAATTCACTTCTATCTCGGAATTCATCAGTGAAATTTACACCAGCTTCAACAATGTAACGAGAATATGGTACCCATAACGATGCACAATTATACTATTACTCTGGATAATGCTGGATATGATTTAACAATTGTTCCTGAGTTTGGAAGTTGTACCACACAAAGCGAATCATTATAATGATTCAGATCAGTCTTTTGTGAAAATGTATACGGTTAACGATTTCGCACGAGAAATGCGTTGTAATAATATTGGAAACTGCATAATTGAGCTTTAGTATGATAGTCTTGTCAAGCACGGCAATTGTTTACATGGATTATATCATATTCCTAATAACTTCTAAAATTACTTCAGTTAAAATTTGGAATTATAAAAGTAAAGACGTGTTTATATATATACATTTAAAGGAATTGACGAGAAAGGAATAAAATCCGAAAGTAGATTAATAAAATCAAAATTTCGAGTGATTAAAAGTCAAGTGTCTTCGGGAAGAACTGGAGAATCAGAAAAGAAGCGGCAAATATGTAATTGAAATTGAATATAATAATTTATAAATGGCGGAAAAGATAAAAGCAAAATTTAATGTAGTGAAGTTCTACCGAATCTTTTGAATTTAAATTTTAATCTCTCGGTTCTCCTACTGAATTTCGCCCGAAACTCTTTCTCATTCAACCGTTTTTTCTACGAGTATAAAGCTAAAATACATTGATTAAGCTCCATTGAATGAAGAAAAAAATTGCGTGCAGCTTTCGCTGAGCAGTGTAAGCTGCTTTGAGCCAGTACTTTGCGAAAAAGAAAGTTTTCTAAATGAAGTAGAAATCATCTTAAAAAGAGTTCCTTTGACAGCTTCCAAAAGGAAGTTTATTTGCCGAGCTTTCCGACGAGCACCGACAAGAGCCGCGTCTATGTTAATGTGGCGCAAACCAAAAGGCCCCGGTTTGCATTAATTCATCAAATATAAATGGCGATGATAAATCAACGGGTCTAGAGGGCGAGAAAAGGATTTAAAGAGCCGTAAAAAGAGGCGGCGTCCCGTGCAACGGACGCGGAAGTTGTTAATCTTTGGCAATGTGCAATTATCCGACCCTCTAGTCATCTTTACCGAGGTAAATATTTTTCGTTGAGTGAGAGAAAACAAGGAAAGTCAAGATATCGAGTTTTTCCTCGAAATTTCGGCCCTCGTTTATCTATCCCTCCTGCTGAATTGCCTCGGGAATGTTTGCACGGAGAACACTATTGCTTTATTTTCCGAATATCTCGTTGATTTTATAATCGCAAGAGCAGCGATAAAGTGGTAACGCTATATTTTAAATAACAATATCAACATATTTGCGGTTAAAGTTGCGCCCGGTTTATTTGCAAGGTAAACAATATTTACCGGATTTTCCAGAGAAACAATCCTGCAAGTTATTTAAAAATGGTATTCTCTTATGCATGCGCCACTCGTTTCCTCCAGTACCGCAACTCGTAATTTTACGAATTTGAGCATACTCGCGCGAGAACTCGAAACAGAGTCGTTACGAATGCTTTTGGCTCGGCATTACGTAGATCATATTACGCGACTCGATGACAAAAGGGTTAATTTCGCCTTGGCAGAAAAGTTGAAATAATTCACAATGTGCTTGCTCCGCTTGTAGCGGCCG
Organism: Zelostemma sp. ZL-2020; assembly: GCA_022816865.1. NCBI lineage: Eukaryota > Metazoa > Arthropoda > Insecta > Hymenoptera > Platygastridae > Zelostemma > Zelostemma sp. ZL-2020. The sequence goes on along the minus strand of JABFQM010000655.1, from coordinate 28,021 downwards.
CTCTTTCTTAATTAGTGAGAAAGCTCTCGAGCCATTTTGCCATGATCTCGAATATTCATGTACAAATCTTTTGAAACCTCTTGTCTTTGAGAAGCAAGAGAGAATATTAATGTCCCGTTTTTTCAACTTTAACGCCAATTAAGAGTTTTGTTGAAGTTTGAATAATACGGGTGTTACTTCACCGGAGGAACAATACACGCTGTAATGAGACGAAAAGGTTTTTAATCTACGAATGAATGCTCCATGATTTTAATTCCGGAACTTAATTAGATCCGAAAAAATTAAGTAATTGAGAATAGAAAAAGTGAAGATTGAAAGGTTTCAACTTCCAAGTTTTCGAGAACGACGTTGTTATGCTCACTCTGTTATCTTCGTTGTAGCCTCGATAACCGCCATCTTGGTAGTAGCCCCCTGGAAGTCCACTCCCCCCTTGATAATTTCCATAAGCCGGTGTTCCGAATGAACCCCCGCCTGCTGGGCCAGTGAATCCCCCGAATCCGGGTGCAAGGTACGTCGTGGAGGATCTTTCGTTGTAACCCACCCCATTAAATCCACCGAACCTGTCGATCTGTTCGCTGCCGAAACCGGCGCCACCCGGTCTGTTATATTGGTATGCACCGTTGGCACCACCGGGAAGAAGACCACCCAAAACGGTACTTTTCAGACACGCTAGTGTCACCAGCAGTTTCATCAACTGAAAAAATTAATTTCTCACTCGACAAATTACGAAAAGTCCAAATGTAATCGATGTTGCACGACTTCAAACATGAAAAGGATTCTTGGAAGAATAATGTACTAGTACGCGCAAATTACTAAGGGGGATTATGAAAAATTCCAATCACAAGATTAAAAGGTCATTATTTGAACGTAGCTCGTGCATAGCGCAAAAAACGTAACGCGAAAAGTGTAATGATGGAAATGCATCGTTAACCTCGCGTAAATACAAACGAGATTATGGAATTTAAACGCAGTAACGCTGTTATCGGATCGGCAGATTTTTGCATTTTTCATTCCATCGTTTTCTTCTTTTCAACAAATAATTCATTAATCGCAATCAACTTTTCCAGCGATTGAAGTGGAATCGAATCTCTTGTTCGACTATTCCGGGAAGTGATTTTGCGTGCAATAAAAACTGAACAAGAGAATCCAAAACGACGAAGGGAGATCGATAAAATTCATAACACCACGAAGATATATTAATTTACGGATGTCGAAGCATTGAAAACTCAAGCTCCGCAAGTTGAATTCGAGTTACTCGGCGCGCGGCAATATTGGATTGTTCGGGAGAATATTGCGCTACCCACCTGAAGTCGATTCATATTGCTTTGTGATCGAAAGGTCCAAGCGAACTGAGACGATGATTCTTCATGAAGCTTATATACTCCTCTGATTCTTCGTTACAATTTAACCACCTCCGTATGTTTTGCACTAGTGTTTGCTAATACATTATTGCGGGGGCCGTGGCTGTACTTGTGATAGGCGCGAATCTTCCCTTCACTCGAAGATGAACCAGAATGATGATTGGCATACCATTGAATTCTAATTGGGCGTGCGTGCAAGACGATCGATAAACTGCATCATGTTTCGGAAGAAACGCATCGCTTTAACATTTTTATCTCGCAAGATACACGATGAAGATCTTCATCAGCGCTAGATGTTTCGATGTTATTTATGATAGGAACATCGCGTGTGTCGTAATTTCAACACGGATCACTATATCTTCTGATAACGTGATTACAACATTCGAAAATTGTAAAAGACTAATTTTTTCGATCAAACTTACAGATAATTCCAATTATTAATTTTACCAGTAATCATTTTCGCGATTATAATTGTATGTAATTTGAAACATTATTATAAATTGCGACAGTTATAACGATATGAGTTGACAGCAACTCGAGGGCATAAATTGTGTAACACGTTTCATAAATTATACATTTACGGGAGACATAATGCGTAGCCAGTTGTACCAATTAAAACGTGGCTAGGACGTGTCGGTTATCTCAACAACAAATAGTAGTTTAAAATGTATTAAAAGCCTCGTTTTATTTTTATCTCAGTAGTGAATTGGCTGATGATATATTTAATTTCCGTGATGAATTTCACATTTTACATTTGCACAGTTCAATAATCCAATTTTATGAGAAACTCGTTGGGGAATTAGTAAATTTTATCAATATGAGACGAATGCGCTACGTTTCCGTGTTGAATCATGCTTCAGAGACACGCGGCGTCAACAACGAGCGTCACACAAACTGATTTCGTTAGCAGGAGACGTGAAAAAAAGTTTCTGAATAACACCGCCCCTCAATTTGTACATTCAGGTACACTTTGATAATTTCATTAACGTTGCGTCTGCACGAATAGTCCCTTAGGACCGATGGTAGCCGGATATATTTCGTCGTTATATTTGTTCTATGTGGCATTTCGACACAGGATATGTGTGATATTATGCATGTGCACGCAGCCGGCATATTACGTTTACGAGCCGTGCAAGTTTATGCGCCGCTAACCATTCACATTATAGTGAAGCGGGAACACTAGTTAGCACACTTACGAGCATCGGTGTGCTGATGATAACTTTGGCAGCCGGAAATTGATTTTTCAAGTTTTGCTTTTTCCGTTTTTATTCGCCACCAACCAAATCAATTGAAAGTCTACGAATGACAGGAAAATTCATCAGCGTAGTTCGACTTTTGATGCAATTTCAACTAAAAACATCGTAAACTCCTACAGTCATTTGAAAAAATATTAAACAACGTTTTACAGTAATTAAATTTTAATTAAATTGTTCTCAGATTAATTAACATTTTGTGGCAATTATTTATTCAGAGAGTGGCTTTTTCAGTTTACTTTTTCTTAATTTATGTTTTGAGAAATGTGAATTTACATTTCAATAAAGATGAAAAACTTTTTTACAAATGGACCAAGGTTTACCAGGTGGTATTGAATATGGTCCTCTAATTAACACTTCGAGGCTAGATAACGTATATATATGTGACTTCATTGGACATTGCTTTATGACGAGCGACGTACATATACGTTCACAGCTCATAATGTTACGATTCATTACGTTCCTGTGGGACAGGATAAGCTCACGTGCTTCGGCTTCGAAGTGTTGAAAACCACATTTAATGAACATTTTAACGAGAATTCTTATCATTTCGTATTTTATTCCATTCTCTGTTCCATGTTTTTCTGTGAATATTATTGCATTTTTTTAAATCAAAGCGCAAATAAAACGGAATAAAAATAATTGATTTTCGAGCTTCAAACATGATTTGCCCAATGACAGTATGAAATAATTAATTGGAAAGTTATGGATGGTTTTTTTAATACAAAATCAACGGATATAGATTTTTCAATAATCAAACTATTTGAAAAACATAAATATCCTCTGAAATGCCACATTCCTTGTTAAAATCGGAGACGGGAACGTTTATTTTCGTGGCAAACATTCCACTTGTTCGGCGGATATAAAAATGTTTTAATTACCCTCCACTTTTTGCGTGGGATAAATATAAGTACGCCAAAACTCTCAAGCCTGCAATTTGGAACAAGGAACCAGCACTGTGAAATGGTGGCTGCGATTTAAACTTACATTTTATGGTTTTAAGTTAAAGGCCTTGCATGCAGTTAAACGCGCTTTTCGCGCGTGCAACAAAGTGGTATTTCTTTTCACTACACTTTTGATTATATAACTTTACGAGGCTCATCGCTGATTTAGCCTAAGTAGCGTTTATAGAAATTTCCAAAACGTATTGTTTTGGACATTTTTTCCTTTAAAAGTTGGAATGTACATCGAAAACTAGAGCGTTGATGCGTCGATGATTCAAGACTAAAAGTTAATGAATATTTCAGCCCGTCAAATTATGATCTGATAGAAACGACTAATGGAACGCGCTAATTTATTTATTACTCTCATTTGATTACTATGTAGATATCCGGAGAGAAACATGAATAATTCTGTTAAATTGTCTTCATTTGACATGAAATGGCTGACAGTTCGTGGTGCGGCGCGTAATTATCTATTCACGTGTTTCAGACTACGACTCTTGTGCTTGCAACTACTGCCGATTATTTAATCCTTACTTTATATCCACGAAAATGCATTTTTCATGCATTCAATTTCAACCATTTTGAATAGACATTTTCCGACGAATTCGCGCCGGAAGAGTAAATGCTGCATAGTTTAATTGCACAAATGCTTCTGTACAACAGAAGTAAATTTATCGAAGAATCGAGTTTTTTACAAATTTAAAAAATGTAGCATTCTTAACTTTTTTATCTTGAAAAATTTTAATCTTTCATCGATTCTTCAGTACCTCTTCTTTCATCGTAAAAAACGGTTATTCATTACTGTTGTCTCCGCGTTGATTACAGCGTAGGGAAACACTTTGTAGTGTTTAAAAACGATTACAGAGGAAGATACTTTGTTTTAGAGAGTGATTTTAGAGAGTATAATCTGGCTGTCGAATGATGCGGTAATTATTACCTGAACTATAGTAATTTTACTTCCATTTTTTCTGCGTATATATTTCCTCAATTTTCGATGGATTTTCTTTCTCTTCGATAGTAATTATGAAAAGTTCAAATTAATTCACTAGTAATGAAGCGAATCCTTTCGAGCTAAAAGGATTCAGTTGTCAACTCCCGGTTTCATAAATAAAGTTCTATTTTTAAAAATATCGAATACGTAAAATGCCACGTGCAAATTGCACTTAAACGCGAACTCTCTGGCTTTAATTGCATCGCTTGATCTTACAAAAAATTGTAGCCGGTATAACAGACTCTAAAGAGAATTTTCTCAAGCTCGTACATAATCGTTTAACTACTCGTGGAATACGTGTCTGTTTAAGCGGAGCCTTCGGCCCTCGTACTGCTCCAGTCATCTTTTAATAGTGAGCTCTCTGGTGCTAGTTTATTGTACCCGAGTCTTGCCTTGCTCAATGAATCGCACGATTTTTCGCTACACGATGGTACTATGCAACGACTAATTATTCCAGACATTGGATCCCCGGCACTTTTTATAATGAATTTTCTCCCTTCAACCCAGCTTATTTTTATCTGGTTTTCTTTTACCCGCGTTGAGTACGCAATTCGAGCAGTTTTATGAACTTGACTGTGCAATTTGACGTCGAGAATTTATCATTCATTTTATATTACTAAACAATCATCACATAGTACGATTTTTCTGGTTTTGATAGAAAGTTTTTGTTTGAAACACAAAAACTAAAAGATAGATTTAACAGGATTTCCAATTACAACTCGAAGTTTTGTACAAATAATGTAAACAATGAATATTCGCTTGAATTTTTGCGATGAAATGTTTGCTGTTGCGGTCTGTTAAAATTTATTGGGTTTTTGGTGAATTTTCCTTGGGTTTGTTTTTTATTGCAAACAAATTGGAAAACCAAGAATGGTGATGGTGAAAAATCCAGTTTCGAAATGTAAATGGTGATCGATGGATTCAATTATTGGCTTAATCGTATAAAAGAACATTGTTGTGATTTCTCGTAGAAAACTAAATTGCCTTTCTTACAAAATGCAAATAAAGATCGCCTCATGCATTGCGAGATCAAGGCGCCGACGAGCGCCCCGAGAACGAAACGTAAAATGTAAATTTATTTAAATGTGTAAACACTGCATTCACGATTTCATTCTCTATTATTGAGCTCGAGTCTACGGAGTGGATAGGGCACCTCGGGAAAAGACTATACAAATTACCGCGAAATTTCGCGAAATTATTCAATTAATCAAACGAAAATGTAAATCCATCGAATATCCACATTATTCCATCTTTTATCAAATTTTCCGTGTGCAATAAAATGAGATCCGAGGTTTTAAAATGAATTGTCCATGATCATGCAATCCACCATTTTCGATGAAGGAAACTCTTTTGTATAATTTAATCGGAGGATGAAATTTGTGAAACGCGCGCTGACCTCGCAATATTTATTGGTATTCTACGATGCTCTGTGGAATATTAAAATGATTCCGGTATTGTCTAGAGCTTGGTAATCCAAGAATGTCGATAAAGCGTTGTATATTAATCGAGAGGCGGTGCAGTCAGTTCAAACGAAAGGTCGCGTGGGGGCCAGACGAATTAATTCGGCCGAAGATGCCTAATCGGACCTGAGCTGGATTTCGAGATCGGCATGACTGAAGCTCACAGACGGAATGCCGGTAGTCAAGATTAGTTCCTTTGTCTTTGTTTCATGTAATTGCCTCTCCTGCACTGCAGCTCAAGCGTTATTTGTAAATTCAGACGGGGAACAATGGCACCGCGGAAAATGCCTTTTGATGAAAAGAATAAATAATCACTCTCATAGAACATCGTTCATTAATTCAAACCTGACGAATTCGTCGAGTCGCTTTGATTTCTGATGAAAGATCGAGTAAGATACGAATTCTGTAGAGGGACGAGTTTGTTTTATCCTTTCGTTATCGGGAAAGGAAACCGGGAAATTTCCAGGCGCTTTCTCGTTAAATTACGTAAATTTGATTTTTAATGAGATGCACGGTCAGGTATCGCGCGACATGCTAATCTGAGAATAAACAAAGGCCCAAAGAGGGTTGAAAGTACGCCGTGGTGGAAGAAGGATGGATTAAATTTTAAAACATCAATTCAGGTAATGATATGTGGTTTATCCTTAGATCCACCAACACAGTTGCCTTACAACGTTCGCCTGATTACAATTAGGCGTGCCACAGTTCATTAGCACGAGTCCAGGCTAATTGCCAAGAGACTCCGAGACTGCAAATTATTTGAAAGCCAATTCAGGCTGATCGATACCGTCTTTGTCTCGTTCAAGATGAAAACATCGCTTTTCTTATTGTAAACCTAAAATTGCTCCATATTCTCGACATTATTCCTCACTGAGAATTGCTCATCCACGTTAAAAAAAATACTGGGAATTGCTTTCTTCGGTACGCTGACTCTGGACTCGAATATTTTTTGCACTGATCTTTGCATTCATCTTCTATCCCTGAATTTGCGATTCCAGTAACGATAATAACGCTGATAATATAGTCCAAATCCGACAACCAATATTCGACGATTCAATCAGAGTGCATTTCATGTAACTAATGAAATAATCCGATGAAATCTCATTCGAAAATCGCATTAGTGCGATTGTGGTGTCTTCAGTACTATTCTTACCCTTGGATAGCCTCGAATCAACTGTTTTAGTCGTAGAATCTCCAAATTGAACATTCTTGATGGAATTAACTTGGAAAGGAAATTCGCATTTAATCGACCTATTATCAAATGAAAAACTTGGAATGAAAAATTTTCCAGATTCTGACTCTTTAAATAAAGATGCAGTACACAATTGTTTATAATCCTAATTTAAACGTGAATCCGTTAGAACAAATGTATCAGCTCGTCAAGAAAATGACACGGAAATTCAGTCATCGTTAATTTTTTTGTTCGCAGAGTTCACTGGCATTAAATGCGATGCAGCAATCACGTTTTGATGGCGAGATGCAGTTTGGTGGTAAGAGTCGTTTTGAGTATAAATCATCACAATCACTTGAGCTATTACGATTATGCGTCGCTCTCCATGCAAAAAAGACGATTCCATTAATGATTCCCGCTCTTCTTCGAGCCAAGTATTTTCACATTCATCGATTCCTGGGAATGAATTTAACATTCGCGGAAACTCGTGTGATGAATTCAATATTCCGAATTTTTATACGACTCGATGCTAAGGATTCATGTTCCTTGCGGCCGAACTCCGGGTAAATAGTGCATCCTGAATTAGCCAGTGCTAAGCCTAATGCCACTGATTACAGAAATCACCTGAAACAATAGTTGCCCGTTGCCAGAGTAAATTGAAGCGTTGTTTGATATAGCTGGCAGGAGCGCCTCAGGTAACAAATAAATTCAAACAGGTATGCTGAATGCATAATCACTCCCAGCGAATCAGAATCTCAAATTAATTATAATTATTACTGTCACTTATTAAACATTCCATTATGATTCGCACGTGAGTAAAGCGTTGAAATTATTCCATATGTGTCAGCCAAGAAAAAAAATATTACAAGTTTCCAGTTCGTTATAAGCGGTTTTTTTGATGGTAATCTATAACTCGCACTTTCAAGAATATAATTCAGATTCACGGAAGAAAACGTAACTTTGGTTCACTCAGATTTCAATCGACATGCAATAAATCTCGCAAACGATCGTTTGTTTCGTCGCTCCAAGCCCGCTGAGTTGTAATTTTCATCAAAATTTCCTACGTTTCTTACACCAAAGTGAGGTAATTCTTGTCACGTAATGATCCGCTATATACCAAGCTGTAAGCGTGCCGAATTGTTCGCGGAATGAGGAGGATAAGGAGAATGTAGTGATGGAACGTGAGATCTGATTACATCGCATGTGCATGTTTGGCTCGTGCATTAAATGAATGAAATCGTTTCAATACAAAATGAGACATATTTTATGCGGTGCTTGAACATAGAAAAAAAAAAAGAAAGAGACGGAGATTTACGCGAACCAATTGAGGAGGCGACTTGGACGATTCCTGGGTTTTGAAATAGTATCTGGTAATACGATAATGATACCGAGATTACGCTCTCGCAATCTTTTGACTTTCGCAAATGAAATTCCAATGGCACGATAAATTAAAATGCATATTTTATCTACTTTCACAATCCAGAGTGCTTTCTTATAAGCGAAAATAAGAATCGGTTTAACTACGATACGGAAATATTTCTGAGCTAGCAATGTATTGTTGGTATCACGTTGCATATTAACTTCTTAGTTTCAGCGTTTAATTTACGAGCAAATTGTGCGAGTTGTTGCGAGAGCTATGATTGTCTTGAGCCATTAAATCGTTAAAACGATGATGCAATGGAAACATAAAGCATAATTATTACTCCGTGAATCTCCGCTGTTGGTAAATTTACTCTGAATTCAAGCAGTTTTGATTGAATCGCTAATTGCTGGAGCTTCTAATTAGTGCAATCAATTGATCATCGATCACTCGAACCGCGCCAGAAGATCGCAACTTGACACGTTCGCTCTGATTATTATTATTCACGCCGGCAGAAAAATGTTCAATGAAGTTTCGATTCCATGAGGATCTTGCAATGACACGTTTTGTTTCATTACCCAACAGAAATTATCCCTCCGAGCATGTATCAAAGTTTAATTGATAATCCCCGCTTCTAATTGATATTCTAATTTTGAACAAAAGTTTCGAAGCCGAGCGAACCTCAACGTGTGAGAAGAGCTATCTCCACAAAGTTGCAGAGTCGCAGAATTTCCTCAGATATTCATAGATGCTTTAATATGATCATTAATTATTAAGTAATCGCAGCCGCGGGCTCCGGGAATGAAAAATAGTTTTGACGTACATACGCTCCAGTTGTACAGTCACGCATCGAAAAGGTCGCTCCTTTTGCGCTCGGGAACTGAAAAATGTAACTTCACAATTCGCGGTGGATTACGAAACTGAAACGTGGCACGATTCCAACCGATGAATCTGCAATATCGTTTAACTCCTTCGAATGAACTCATTGAAAAATTGTTTATCCTAATTTTTCATTTCGGATTTCGCGCCTCACGGAAGAGATTACGTTTTGGATAAAAAGCTTGATTGTATTCTTTATCGTATTGAAAAGCGTTTATTTTCCGGGGATATTCTTTCATTTCACGAAAGCCGAGATTATAGATGCCGCAGCTTTTTCCTATACATCAGAGGTGGGTTGTGCAATGATGTCATCCACCTTCCTCAAATTTGTGAGCAATTTTCCCCTATCAAATAGCAGTTTCCAGGTCAAACTTGACGGAAATTTTACGTGATTTTATTGAAGTATCGGGTGATCTTGTTTTAATCGAAGTGAACATGGAATCCAGAATATTTCGTGTAATCGAATAGGTTCGGCAACAACTCAAGTACACCAACTTTGCTTCATCTCGTGTTACTGGGAAATTCTAGCGCATTGCCAATGAAAATCTAAGGATTTGCCGCGAAGAGCTTTGGGTAATTAGGAAAGTTCGGCCAATGAAATCGGTGCCAACAATGCTATTTGTAATAATGAAACTTTTATTTAGTCCTACGGAAGTATGTCCCGCCAAGTACTTAAATCAAAGCAATTGCTTCAGAGACTTTTTTATGGCAAGATTATGCCATATTTTTGCTCGGTTCAGTTCCAACTTTATTCAAAATACTGAAAATTTAGAAGGTCAGGAAATGATAAAAGTGTTTGTGCATTTCTCATATGGTTTATTAAAAATATTATGAATATTTGTAGTACATGCTTCACAGCTAATGAAACCTTATTGCTAAGTCATTACTAACAATTCAATTGCATTATATTTGTAATAAAATTAAACAGTACCTCGTTTGAAATAAATAGTAATATTTGCTTGTCAATAAAACTATAAAGTTCAAAGTAATATCAGATTTTCACAGAGCGATAAATATCGATAAAAATGGTTAGATGAAATAAGGGCCCAGGTAATGGAACGCGCTTTCTTTGATCGATTATATGAATGATCCAATGAACTTTTAAGTGGAAGAAGAGCGCAAACAATATCAACTTTTCTGTATTAAAAATTAAAAGCTTATGAGCCAGAGCGTGTTGTCGGAAATATTTAATCCAAAGCCGTCGATTGAATTCAAAAATAAAACATGGAGAATTCCGTACAAAATATCGAATGATCTCGCTATGCTTGAAAAAATTGCTGGTCTCTCCAATGATTATTAGTGATATGATGCTTAATGTGTTGAACCATGTGCATCGAACGAACAAAGATTTTCCAGCATTTTTCGCAGACTCTGATTAAAAGCTGTGTGAAGCTCGGTCGATTATGTAAGGGTAAAGTCATAGCGAGGTTGCATGCACAGGCTGCCCTTTATTGTTACAGAAACGCGGCTTATTATGCATAGCATTCGCGCTGCGTTGAAAGTAATTTAACGTTCCCACGCAATGAGTTCATCACGTGCTCGGAGGCTCTTCACGGATCATCCAGAGATACACTGCATGAATGTGTTACGTGAATACATTTTTTCCTCCGCCGCGGAGAAAGTGTTCCAATTTTTCGTGCCTTACTCCACTTCTATCGCTCTCGGCTTTTCAAGATCCATCGAGATCTTTCCAACTTTCCGAGAGCAATAAACAAAATCAAATCTATTGATCGAATTTACGCGGTGAAACTGCGGAAGATTGAAATTGGTACTTTTGCGCTGGCTTCTGGTATGCGCTATTGTACTTTTCAGGCATGGAATATAAATCGACGATCAACCTGATTTCTTTATGGAAGTCGGTGTCGATAGTTTATGGCTTACGACTTTTTAGTGATTGTCATCTTGATATAATCAAGAGTTACTTAACGCTAGGTTTTTTTATTTTAGAATATAAAAAGGGCTTTTCTCGGAATATGACGAGTAAAATGTTTGCGATTGTCATACCCCGATCAAACTTTCGATACAAAACTTGTCCCGGCGACCAACTTTATGAATAATGCGATAAGAGCCTAGGATACTTTGTACTAGCGATAAGCTGGCGGTCCGTAGGTCGGTGGTTGTGATCCAGAGTTTAAGGAATTGCCGGAATTGCCGCCATAGTTGTAACTGCTATCCACCGTATTCGGACCGATCTGATAATTGTAGCTCGATCCTTGATTATTGTAGCCGCCATTGTTCTGATAATTATTGTTGTTATTTCCATTGTTTCCTATGAAATCGCAGAAATTGCATGCGTTTATCATTTTTATCCATAAGGATGGCTTGAAGAATGTTTGTTATCTCGTCACTTCGGATAAAATAGAAATTCCGGAACGTTGTTATCGAGTACTTTTTTTTAAAACTATGATGGGTAAACAACGGAACGATTTTTGATCTAAAATTGACGATGATGTTTACAGTTGAGACCTGCGACAAGGTTTATTGTGAAGAGATTCAATTTCCTTTTGTTGACTCTACTTTTACATCGGGCGTTTGTAAACAAGAATAGAAATGTCTTGTGCAGAGCGTGATTGAATAACCTACCTCTGTTATAGCCAGAACCAATGTTGTTGTTTGGGTAATCGTAACCAGACCCACCGCTATTTGTATTATAGCCGTTATTGTTCACATTGTACTGGTCTGGGTACGTTGCAACGCCCTCGTAGCGAACATCCGCGTGGAACCCGGTTTTCCAATCTGCTGTGTAAGTCACTATTTGCGTTCTACCTAAAAATTTGATTTTTCGAACTTTCAAAAACTTGGACATCGTTTAGAGATTTTGGAGAAAAGAACAAACTGCTGTTATCCGAGAAATATTTAAATAAATACTCAACATCTGGCAGATGAACTCTGTATTCTCCTCGGACGGTCTCGCCATCGCTCGATTCTTTTCTTCCAAAGTCATTTCCGGTCGCGTCGTCTTGTACCGAGTACCCAAATTCGTACGACTTTGGCTGTAACGACAAAATGAAAAATTGATCGATTGTAAAATGCATCGTTTCCATTTTTTCGGAAAGAGACAATTCGAGGCAGAATTGGAAATCGATTTTCCGGTCACGAGTTAGGGAATTCATGGGTAAAATACATTTCGTAATTAATTACCGGCTCTAGAAGATTATGACTATTAAAATTTCGTCGTCGAATCGGTGTGCGGGGAAATCGATTAATTACTAAACGTACGTACCATCTGCGTCAACTGCACGATGCAATTTATCATCAGACAACATACAAGTGCCTCCTGTACAAAACTCGCTAGTTGCGAGTGAGGAAAATTTTTTCTACGCTACCGAGATTTATTAATCAACTTAACGGGATTTCCGCGAATGACTCTATGAACCCATGTAAAAGAAATTTGGAACGCGACAACAAAGTCAATAGAGCCAAATGAATTTTAATATGCCACTTCCAATTACGAATTCGTCACATATTTCATTGCAAAATGTCGAGACAACGAACGAAGCCGTGCAAATTTTTTTGCCATGCAATATTCCGACCGTTCGTCGCGACTCTCGAACACATGTGTAATTTACATGACATTTATGAGGCTCACAATTATTCCTAGGGACGAAATATGAAATATTGGCAAACTCAGTTCGTCAAAGTGACAATGTGATCATATTTAATTGCCGTATTACACTTGGGTCGAGTATGTTACGAGGCTAATGCAGCAAACCAGTGAACTTCAAAGCAAGCAAAGGATATGTCACCTCATGAGTCGTCTCATGGTCCTGTTTCGAACGTTTTAATGCAGTCTACGTTACTTTGAGAATGCCATTAACAGCGTTATACACTGCATCGCCCACGAAAGAGAAGACAAACGAGAGGGACACGAAACTGCGTGTCGAGCGGTGTAAATCGAAAAGCAGCTCTTTTCATCCAACTTTCGTACTTTAGGGCATTCTTCCGTTCAATCGAACTCGCTCGAAATTACTGTATCGAGAAAGGCATTGGAGACGTATTACGTTCCGAGCTTACTGAAGGAGAAGAAAGCTGTTTGGAATGAATGTTTTCGTGGATGGATTGCAAAGAGTATAACTATACAAATTCTTAATTTATTTACTCAATTTTCGCTTCGGAAATATTGCATTTCAAGGATGATTGTAAATACTTCGAATCAGAAGATCAATCATGTTACAAGGAGGAAGGAAATTTCCGAAAAATGGTTATAGTTTCGGTGAAAATTACTTTTCCGTGTTGTATTAATTTACTATGTACGCAATAACAGAGAACGATTGATCAAATCACTTCCCCGAAACAGCACGAAATTTGTTGTAGATTTGCTTCTTTGAAGGCAACTTTTTCGGTGAAGGAAAGAGCGAATTTGCGAAGAGTTTCAATTTAACGAAATCAAGCGAATACATCAAAGATTTCACCTTATTCTCGAACAGCACAAGCGAAGCACTCAAAGCTTTGAGAGGCTCGTGCCTACAATTCGAATTCTTAAGATCGGATTTGAAATGGCTCGCGTTAATTCAACATCAAACCGAAGAACAGCCCTGTAACGTCAGAGGCGGGAGATGACTTTCGGCAATGGAAGCGCAAAAGCCGGAGGATAAAGGAGCCCACTTTCATACGCGGCGTCATTTAATTCAGACCGAACCGTGCGACGCTACGAGTTGCATGTACAAGTGCACATTCTTGCATAATGCGGACATTTAGATTCCCCGGACGATTAGTCGACCAGCAATATGAATGTTTGTCGCGTCTGAGCGCCTCGAGTGGGATTCACCCTGTGCGCACCGAATGTTGCAATTGAACGCGAAACGCTATATGCTTTCACAGAGCCGGACTCTACTATTAGACTGATGTATCTGGCACGGTAGGAAGAAAGAAAAAGAATGGGGAGACGCGTGACATATTACGTCAAAGAGTGGCAAGCGTTGAGTTACGGAAGACGCTCGGGAGGTGACATAATTTTAATGAGTTTGGCTTTGTTCTAAATGGTCAGGAGTTCTGTGCTTGAATCATCCTTTGAAAATGTTGTCATCAAGGAAAGTTTGCACGCTGTAATTACTCTATGAAAATGCGGTTGAATTTCATAAGTTTATTATTTCATTACATTCGGTAACGACATGATAATTTCATTCTAGTTTTGCCGCAATTACATTTTTTCCAAGAGTATCAATTTGTGGAATACTTATTCAATGGTAAAAGTTTCTATGTTTAGTGTTGCGATGATGAGAAGAGTGCATGAAAAATCTATGATAGATGGCGAATTTCGAAATGGCAGAAGTAAAATGGAAGTTATAAAGGACTCCAATGCGTAATTTACGATTTGATCTGTACTTAACACAGATTCATACGGTCATTGAACAAGTTATAGTTATGATACAATATATTACCGTGGAAGATATAAGAATAAAAGCTCGTTTAGTAATTTTCCCTCGACTGATGCATAGTGAGACGAAGTGTCTCGTGAAAATTTTATTATATCATAAGCTTTGGCTTTGAAAGATTGTAAAACACGTTTCACGCGAAATCTTGTTACATCCGTGTTAATGCCTTTGTTTTATTACGTCGTTGACGAAACGGTAAAAAAGAATACAAAGAAAATAAACGTGATTCTCGTCATCGTTTGTGCCAATTCCGTTTTTATTAGCTCTTGCTTTTCACTCAATTTCATATGATTAAATTAAAGTTATGGAATAACGTGTTGTTCAAAAACCCAGTTTGCGACTCGCATTTTCAAAAACAAAACTATCCAACTTTCCACGCGATGAGAATGAATAATTCAAAAACTTGATAATCATTTTATCATACATTAATTTACCTGACTATCAACGTAATCCTGTTGCGGGTCGTGACCATTTCCCAAAGGAGTTCCATAGCTATTCGTTATGCCACCGGAATTTCCATTATTGTTGTAACCACCATAATTTCCCGGTACACCATACTGGGTATTTAAAGGGGGCTCGCAATGCGTCACTCCTATACCAACCACTAAGGCTAGTACGATCTGCACAAAATATATTCCACATATAATTTCCATACCAAAAAAGTCTTCGCCATCGATTCGTCTAGACTCAAAATTTTACCCGCGAAACATGTCATTATTCATCAAACGGCTTGAATGCTTGACTTTCCGATTCAAGTACACGTAACGAAAAGTCATTTGTTTAATGGAAGAGCAAATACAGTCGTAGTTACAAGCAACAGTCCGTCAAATCATAGGGCAGAGGCAAAGTAATAAGATCGTACTCCGCAAAACAAGGCACATCACGCTTGAATCGAGATTTAATCATTATAATTATCCGTGACCACCGCAGTCGTATGTATTATACCGGTGGCTGAGCTTCGCGTTACGGCCGGCGTTAAAGCTTTTTCTTGTATGCTCTGTATTGCTGATTCCTCAAACCAATGTCGCGTCCATTACTGATTCATCGATCCATTTGCAACGCCTCGTTTACTCCGATCGGAAAATTCGCAAAATTTAGAAAGCAGCGATCGAAATATGTAAACTGGATAACCAAATCATTTAATAATTAGCATGAAGTATAATTATTTCATGCCAACAATATGTAGATCCAAAATCTTTGTTTAATTTGCACCATGAAATGTCAATTATTAATTCATTCAACGGTAATGATGATTAATCGCGCAAATTACAGGCATATTATACTTCACGTTGGTTATTTATTGTTGCTTTTTGGATGACGCTTTTCTGAATTGATTCGACATTTCGATGTTATGAAGCCACGAAAGCCACTTGATCATACTAATAATTCTATCAAGCGAAATAATTCATGGTAAAAATTTCATGTAACAAAATCACCGTCACGAAATCATGTTTCATTTTCTACGACACTTTCCACAAAATCCACGAAAAACTGCGCCGCGGTAATTACAGTACACTGACTCTTGCGTCACTTGATCACACGTTTCAACCCCTCACACTGTTCGGGAAAGAAAATAAAAAGAAAGGGGCAGCTTTACCTGCCACGTCGTATCCATAATCGTGTGACGCATCGTCACCGAGAAATGCTTCGAAAATGTGGAGAACCTGGAAAGGCTTCTGGTCTTATATAGTTGCACGATGCGATTCACTTCCTGCGCGCACACATTAGAGTCGGCTTCGACATCGAATGCGAGAAAACGGCGAGATTGGTCACGCAGGTAGACTATAAGTAAGAATGCGAGGGGCATTCGCAAGAGCAGCGGGATTCGCACAGATGGGCGCCATGCGGAAAGAGCGCACTTTATATTCGCTATTGTTTTCGCGAGCGATTTTGGCTCGGAGCGAGTGACGAGGGGAACATCCACGACCGCGGTTGTACGAACACGGAGAAAGCTGCGATTACTTCACGCCGTGGGATAATCCGCGTCTCCCGCAGCCGAGCGTCTTTTTCGTGTGGATTAATTAGGTAATTGGCCGTTAATTAGGGTACGCATCAAGCACCTTTAACCCTTCTTCGTTACCTCTCTTGTCATTTTCAAAGTTTCGGTCCCGAAACACCGTTGGGGAAAGAAGACTCGTCGTCGATCGAGCGGATGAGAAAATTAGTGTGGAAGTAAATGGCATGGATTTGTATTCTCGTTACATAATTATTCTTGGTATAATGGCTGCAAATTGTAAGTGCTTTTAAAGGCACGAAGCTTTTTCCGGAATCATTCATTATTCGTTGGATGTTGGGGTGTCAGGAGAATATGCTTTCACTGATTCGATAATTTCAATTTTGAGTAATTTGATTACGTTTTGATTGGCGTGCTATTTCTGCAGAGTAACAGTATATCAGTAATAGAGAAAAGGTTTATTAACCAGGATTAAATTCTGAACCTTTGTACAGCGGATTTAATTATTTTAAAACGAATTTATTACTCCTTTAAATAGGCTAATTTGAATAATTTTCCGTTTCTCAACTACGTAATTGGTAAATGCAATGCAGTAATTATTTGCCAAAATAGCCTCCGTAATTCGTTAACCGTTCACCGTCGACGTATTTTATTGAATCAACGATTTATTTGCATAAAAACTCGACGCAGTTTGTTACGAGAAACAGAGGTGTCGGTGATGGGATTCCGCAACTTCCTTTCTTTAAAGCTAAAAATGAAGCGTTCAACGCAAAGATTTGATATTTTTATTCCGCCCAGATATTTTTTGACAAATTTCATCTACAGACAATTCAAACGTCAAAAACGGTAAAAAGTCACTCGCGCCATCCTCCGGGAATGGCTGATGTGATTTTGGTTGATTCTTGTTGCTATAGTTACGTGTACATGATGTTGAGCAACGAGAAGTCACGTATTACACGTGCATTTCTGCATCCGTATACAAAGCACGTCGCAAAAGAATATTGGAAGAGAGTATTATGCGACAACGAAACGAATTTATTGTTGATCCCCCGAAATTTCACAAACCGAAACGTAGGGGTGAAATTGAAATAATCAAATTCACCTTCTTTTGCATTTGAAACCTCATTACGGGTACTTCATTAAAATCAATTCCACTCACACAATTTTCATATTAGCCTCGAATTCATTTTCATTTTCTACAATGTTGAAATAGATCTACGAATTCTAAATTCTATACGAACCAAATCCATGCGTGACATGATTTTATTCGTAAGGTAATTCTGTGCAAATTAATGTCTAAAATAAACATGAAAGTTTATGAAATTGCTTCGCTTCTAAAACTTGACAAGATTATTTTTGAAGATAAAGTACGTCGAGGAAGTGACTTCTGATTTCATGAAGAAAGTGAAAATATTTGGAAAGTCAAACACTGTTTATGGAGACATGTCGTTGGGCAAGTAGAGCAAGTTAGTTCGAACGAAGCCAAATTTCCTGCGAGCAGATTTTATCGTGGATTCCCTCATGAGATCGCAGACGATGTGGTTTTTGGTTACAGGCCACGGGAGTGTTAAGTAAGTCCTCCAAGCTGTTTAATTCAACGAGATGCCTTCATTTAGTCGTTCAAAGCTATTACGTGTTTGTGAGTTGCGGGAATCTCTAATTGCGGGTCCACCAGCCGGGACGTTATCATTTTTCATTCACTTTCCTTCGCGATTTCGAGAGCGCACTTTCATAAATAAAAAAATGAATATCATCACATTTTTTCTCATTCCATGGGTAATATTTCAGGTTCACATTATTCACCAAGAAATTAAGTAGACCATCATTTAGTGTTTGCTTTGCATAATCTTATAAACTTTTTAATAAGGAGCTCTGCAATTATTTCAGCATTTAAATGTTCATTATCCGGACTCATTGAGTATGATAATACTTTAATCTTTCTCAACGTTATCGCTGTTAATGGAGACTTTTATCATTTTGACAATTCTGTCGATCGCATTCGAGTATTGATAGCTCGAAAATATGAAAAACTCGTCAAATTTATCACAGCCCGTTTCCCGTCGTAATAATTTCCTAAAAACAGTCTCGATAATGTCGAGCTCAGCCTCGCGGCAAGCCAAGATGATAAAGAGAGTCCGATTTCCGCTATCCGATATCGGCGCGCTCGCGGCGAAACCGGAAAACGAATAATTGGCCGGATTATGCCAAAATTGCCGGAAAGATGGAAACCAGAAACGAGCGTGATTTTCATCTTATAAGCTGCAGTCAATTAAAACTTTGTCAGCTCGCGACCCGGGGGCTCATGAATCGCAAAAGTTCGGGCAAGGTTTACGGAAAATATCGTACATACTCGACTTGTAATAATTATCTCTGTTATTAGAACTCCGATTTATATTTTTTACAGCGATCGCGCAAAAAAATTCATTTTTCCAAGTTTCTATTTTTGTAATTCCACGTTTCCATGCAATATTTCTTTCGATCGAACGGAATCGTTAATTTATCGATCAAATTGATCATTAAGGAAAATTGCATGCTAAAATATTAATCATTCAATTATGCGAACGTTCTCGAAATGTCAATGCTAAATTACGTGCATGGAATGAATTCCAGGACATTTGTTATGTCGCGGTTACAGAAATGATTTCTCACTTTGATCAAAGCGAGGTGGGAAATCTCGCGAGTAAGTAAATGTTTTCTTGTGAAATTGTGTAATACACGTGGTACAGTTCTTCGCTCGTTAAGGATCAAACTTACATTACGTTCCAAGAAACGTCCAAGAAGAGTGTTTGAGTTCCCTTCGTGACCAGATTCGTTAATTCTTATCTGAATGGGTTTCATGGCGGCAACTCGAGCTGGCACTATATTTAGACATTCGCACGTTCTCATTAAGCAGAATTAATCTTTTATTAAAGTGTTAATTTGTACATATGTCAGGCACACTTCGCTTCTTTGAAGTGAACATGTAAGTATATTAAATTGTAAGCTACAAATATGATAATTACATTCATTCCGTTACGGCATAAATAGAGTTGAAAGTCGCAGTTCACATGTTTTTATTACATCGTACACGTGTAAGGTGCAAACCGCCACAGATTTGTTTTTTTTTAAGTTCAAAGTTGACGACCTTTTCTTGCAAAAAAAGGCATCTCAAAAGTTCCCTCATCTGAAAAGTAAATCGATTTTTCAGGTGAAAACTAATTACTTAATTCTACCCAGCACGGAACTTTAGTTGTTACACTCAACCTGAATATTAATTCTATCCGTAAGAACAACAAGAATCGCGGAACTAAATAACTCCCAAGCACGCAGGGCTCGAGCCCCAAACGTTCGGTCACAAATTATCACTTTCCCTGGGTCGATTTCACATCCCACGTATACGGGAAATTATCAGTAAATGAGACCGGTGATGGCCGAATTTTCTCGTCCTATCGAATTATTTGAAACGTGCGTGCGACCGCATAAGCGCGCGCCTTATCTTCTCACGGTCTCGATTACGAAAGCTCGAGAGTTACATGACTCGCGAGTGCAGTACTCATTTAATGTAAACCACGCTGGTACTGGAGTCGAACGAGATAAGATTTTTATCCCAAACGACGTTGTATCCTCCGACGCTGGAAAGTAAGCTTTTGTCGTGATTCCATGCGAATCCTTGTTCGTAAGGTCCGATCGTATCGCGTTTATTATTATTTTAATGGATATCACGGCTGGCTCCTT
Organism: Zelostemma sp. ZL-2020; assembly: GCA_022816865.1. Taxonomy (NCBI): domain Eukaryota; kingdom Metazoa; phylum Arthropoda; class Insecta; order Hymenoptera; family Platygastridae; genus Zelostemma; species Zelostemma sp. ZL-2020. Next base: position 7,559 of record JABFQM010000655.1, on the reverse strand, counting down.
CAATGCTTGCGGTTCGGTCTCTTGGACATTTTTGGTGCGTGGTAGTTGACGTTTTGAATGCTTCCGTTTAGCAACACGTGGCATCGTCTCCTAGTGAGTCATCGTCGCGAAGCTCCTCGTGCTAAAAGTTATTTTCTGATTCGTGATCGGTCACTTGGTAGCCCAAGTCGTATACCTTGGTGCTTCGTGACTGTAATTAGGATAGAAACTCATTAATTCGAGTTAAAAACTGACGGGCTTCACTGGTATGGCGATAAAAATTATTTGCAGTTTATGCTTTTTCGAAGGGTGTTATTTTCATCAAGCTAATGTGTTTTTTTACGTGCTAATTGCAAGAGCAGATTAGTGGGAGTATGAAGCACTTTGGGAAAGTACGAGACAATGCATAGGCGGCGTATGAAGTCGTATCTAAGATGTACTCAAACAAATTATGATCCAATCTTGACGGGCCCGAGGATTTATGCGTCTCGTCAGATTGAGACGAAGCTTCTCCATATCTGCACAATATGGTGGGACCTGGCCGTAACTGATTAGATCTTGAACGACTTAATTCGATTTGAATATGAGGTTCTTCTCAAGCAATTGATGCTCTGTTTGGTCTGACGGAGTTTGATCGGATTGTTGATAATTTTTATTGTTTTCCATGAGACGATGCGTGTGGATAAATTTAATTTGAATTTGATCGAGTTCAACTTTAACCGAGATTTGACCTGATACTCAACTTATTGAGCCGATTGGGATTTGATCAAGGTCTTCTTGGTGTAACTTGGATCTATTCAATATCAGGTCCAATTCACGTCCAAACTTTCTGGGAAGATTAGGTAGATAAATTCGATAGATTCGATCTGATACTCAACTCATTAGATCAATTGAGGTCTACTCTAGGTTTATTCTTGGTATAACTTGGATCTATTCAAAATCGAGTTCTAAGTTTTTGGAAAGATAAGGTAGACTAGATAGATATGGTATCAAAAGCAGGTCTAATTCATATCAAGAACAGGTTTAACTTTTTTTTAAATAAGACTTGATATTCAACTTATTATGCTGATTGAGGTATCATTCAAATCCAAGATAGACCCAATTTGAGAGTGAATTACATCTACTTCATTCCTATAGTTTTCGAGATAAATTCGACTGCACAGATTCGATATGCATAAAAGGGAAACGGATATTTTCCAAGGTATTGAAAGCAGAAGAAACTAGAATGGAAATATCGATCGCCGCGCTCCCTCTCTACATCTCTATTGCTTCGAATTTCAAAACAACAGTCGCGATGCGTCCTTCCGAACTGTCTACAAAACTGAGGCTTGCCGGAGTTTTGGAAACTTTTTCATTAAAGCCGGAAGCGAGTCCATTGTCACCTATGAAGAGAAAATGACACCGAAATACTCGCAGAAACCTTCTTCTTCCTTTCGAAGTCTCTAGATTGCACCTTGTTCGTTTCGTCAGCGGCTAGATCATATTCATGAACTCGTGGATCCCCCAGCTCATCATCTTGAATGAATCCCGCAGTTTCAGAATTATGGATGGATCATCAAACATTCACATCCTTCACTGCCACGTCACCTTGCGGCGCACCGTCCGAACCTTATTCGGAATTGTCGCTTGTCTTCGTCGTGATGAAAAAAAGAACGGATAGTTTTCAATTATTCTTTGAACTGGAAAAAAAAACACATGCTTCCAAGATATAACTATGAAATGCCTAAAAATGCGCAAAACGTGATGAAATAAAAGTACGATTTCGCTCGAACGAATGAGTATTACGTCACGTGACGGTGAGTAATTCTAATGATGAGAAGTTGAAAGTGCATGTAAATGAAATGTTATAAAATAGAAGTGGCGCATCAGTTCAAAGAAGAACAGAAAAGTCAATTAGACGCGAGTGCAATTTTCATTGGGTATAATTGTTGTTTAAGTCGGCGCAATTATTGCTAATGGTGAGACCGTAGTATCTGTTCGTAACGCGTGCATTACCTATTCAAATAGTTACGCTACGAAAATCATCCTTGCTCAAAGTCAGCTTTTCATCGAAGACTCCTCGCAGCTCGTCTATTTAAGCCGAATCGAAGTCGAGTTTGATTTTCGGAGATTTCACTTTGCTGATGGAATCATGATAGCTGCTCGGAGAGCTTGACCCGTGAGCTTGTGCTCCGTGATTGCTATACTTGAATCGGAGCACGAATAGCAGAGGTGGTCCACCCCATCTCGGCTTTCCGGACAATCCGACACCTCGTTTCGCGCGTCTCGGGCGAAGTCGAGCGTCATAGATGCCTGCACTTTTTACAGATCTCGCTGATGAGTCCGTAGCAATTAACGACCGGGAGGATGACGGATTTATCGAAGGCCCTATTGGAACGTGCTTTCCCCCCTGATTTCTGTAATCAAACGGTGATAATGGTAGCATGCGCAGAGCCAGGCGCGGGGCTTCGTTAGTCGGCTGTTGATTAGAATCTCGACTAATGATGGACATGCTTTGGCTACCGGGGATCGTTGACGATGCGTGGCCATTGTACGTCACCAAGAGCAGCGTCGTTACCTGCAATAACAACCATTATCGGTAATTGAGTCATGTTCGGTACATAAAAGTCCCACTGTTTCGTCCAGATTTTTTGTACGTTCACCGCTCGACTACACGCGCGGGTTAAAAATGAGAAGTACTCACTTGACCTATTTATCAAACGCAGTCAGTTGCGCTGATTAATGATGTCTTCGATAATCGCTGCAAAATCCCCCATCATTTGGCCGGTAAGAGAAGTGATTACGCAAATATTACTGTCAATCAAAATGAAGATGGATTACGACGAACGAAGTTCTTCTCGAGAGCTTCGGTTCCGTGAAAAGTGAAGGCAGATATTTGTAAGTAGCAGTGTCGGATATTTGTCGGGGCAAATGAGCTCAATCGCGGAAAGACACGCTCCGAAATGCTTTGTTCATAGATTCATAATTGAGATTTTAAAGACCTTTCTCGGGGCGTGGAAAATCTTTTCCTTTTTTCGGTAAAAAATGTAGAAATACATCGTGGAAAATGGGAAACCGCATCTTCCGTTGAGAGAGTGGTAGCGAAATATTTGCTGAAGTACGATGAAAGTGGAATGTGTGCCCATTATGGATCATTACCAAAGGAATGTATGGATCGATATGATAGCACACGGAAAGAGGAAGGCAATGATAATGCGGTCTATTACTTCATAGTGCACGATTAGTAACTCCTGATAAATCATTGTTAGCGGATTAATCGGGAAATAATGTCAGCTCATTATTGTTCCCATGTACTGCATTGTAACAGCGTCCATTGAACCAATCTTTTATACATTGGATGTAAAGTACTGAGTGTTGATTGGTGAATTACGAGCCTTCGTTGACAACTGAATGTCACTGCTCGTGATAATTGCATTTTGATCTACTCTTGCCCGAAGCAAAAATGTTTTCGCCTTTTTTTTAGTCAATCAATCTTTTTCTTGTTTGTTCGTCCAATTCTTATTAATTTCGAAACTTTCGACTTAAGTTTTTATAAAATGAAATGAAAAGAAAAACTGCGAGAAAGTTTGAAAGTAATTAATTAAATTTTTAGCTTTGCATTTTTATGTAGTGGCTGGAAGTGCATTTACTTTGATGATTGATTATTGATTGGAAGGTGCTCGACATTCAGAACTCTCGGTACTCGAGATTCATTTAAGGACAATTGTAATTTATTTACGAAGCTGCACATTTTGTAGGCAACAAGTAATCAACAGATGTCGAGACGGAAGCATACCACCTGGCGCACTTTCACTCCTCCCATCAAAGAAATAATTGCATATGAATAAATGCTCGAGTCGTTGCAAATTTCAAGCATTTTCCGAAAGTTTGGAAACTCCGAAAAGCATTCTTACATGAAATCCATTAATTATTGATTTCGTTTGAAGAATTCTTCCCAAAGTTGAACTGCGGAAAGTTGTACGGTGAATGATAGAAAACTAGTTTTTATTTGCGAGATGAAAGACGTTATATCAGTATTCATGTTTTTCAGTCGAGCCAAAATAAACTTTGACAACGCACTCCACGATATCCGGGGAAGCGAGTCGAAAACTTATTTTTCCGCGCTTTCGTAAACTTTAATCGGGGAATTTTTATATTCTTTTCTCTTGTCGTCGAAGTTAAATTTGACATATCTTGAATAAGCTTCAAATTTGTTTTGAACTCCCAGTGTCGTTTGACAGCAGGCTATGCAACCATTGTCGAGCATAAAGGAAGCGATAGTTTTTTGTTGTAAAAGTTGTCACAATAGCAGAATTTTCAATAATAAATTCACGTTAAGAGTAACTCAATCGCAACGTACATTTTATTCACGTAACTGATTTATGATTCTGCATGGAGTGTCTACAATTCGAGTGTATCTAATTTGCTAACCGAGCAGTGGTATATAATAATTCATGACGTCGGTTCAAAAGGTTCAATTATTTTTCATTTATCGGCAGAAACGAGGTAAAATTCATTTAGCTTGTTACTGCCAGAAAGACTCGTTCAATTATATCAATGGATTTAATTTTATCAATGCCCCGCTTTGGCTCGGCAACGTCCACTGCACAGAAATTAATACGCCATCTCGCAACAAAACATTTACGTCCTAATGAATTAAAGCTTCCAGAGAAATCAGAAAATTAAATTGCAGATTTCATTGTCCCCATTATCATCATTCGATAAAGTTTCCGTTCTCTAGCAACGGATTCTAAATCAGCAATTTTCATCGCAACAATACTCACGATTGAAGGTCTCGTAAAAAAGAATTTGTTTTTCAATCGATTACATCGGAATTCAGTGCGAGGGAGATCGCGAGTTGAGGGACCGATTTCGAAAAGAGACGAAATTGAAAAGGCAAATGTTCGTTTGCACTTGAGGTGTCATTTCCGAGAGTCCACGGCTCTCTTTTATCGTCTTTTCTCGTTGCGCGATTGTTCGAACGCGGTGACAGTAGATTTCGGAAGAGTAGGTGAAAAAATGATGAGTTCGGTAAGGTCAGAGGGGAAAGATTCCTCTCCGGAGAAGACGAGACAGCGGGATGTAAGTCGAGGCAGAAGACCTTGGCGAGGAAACAGACATTCATTAATATTTATGTTTCCAGTGCTTATTCTATTTGCAATGCTAATACGGGTAGATGAATGCGAGTGTGTCTGTAATAATACGCTCTATATGTATATGCAGATGCCATCTCTTTGCTTTTGTTTTATTGCACTCGCTTCATTTGCCTCACTGAATATTTCCCAAGCCCGGTTCAAAATACGAGGACCGCGAGTCTGGGGCGGCAAAAAAAGCCACATATTCGCATGCTTCTGTTCTATTACCCGCAAGAAAGCGTGAAAAAATAAGCACATCTCATGTAGGTTATTAAATTCCCGGCCATTTTTCCTGGAGTCATTCAAATACGAATATTACACTAACGAGGAGGGAACTTTTATGGAAATTCCGCAAAGAATCGGGCATTCAATTTGGAAGTTATGTAGATTTTATTGGCACTGGGAAAATGAGTTAATGGAAAGATAATAATTGTGATGGATAATCCAATGTATGAGTATGCTTGTGATCCATTGATTGTTACAGGAACGAAAGTCAAGCTTTTGTTTTTAGTGGGCTTAAGCCAGACGTGTTCCGATGAAAATAATATTTGCATATAATTACGTCGATGGTATTGAATGCGCAATCGTTTGTTCGTCTATTTACTCGCTATCAGACTCGGCGCTGATATCGATTACAAATATTTATGTCCGGAAGAAAGAAACGCAACATACGAATCGGTCAATATATGAAGCAAAAGTAGCGATGTGGTAGAATAATAAAATGCAATGTTCGATCGCTAAATTAAACGATGATAGAATATTTTGATTGTGAAGTAATTCAAAAAACAACAAGATGAAATAGTTATAGTTGTATCCGAAAATTCAGTATTTTCTCGATCAAAATACATCGAAATAAAAACAGGGGTAATGCGGGACAGTGACATGTTTTCTAAAAAGCCTTCTCTTTTCATTTATTATGTTCAACGGAACATGAGTGGCAATGAAATGCACGAAGAAGACAATAAAGAACATTACTGTGCTTTTATTTCTCGTGGTACTACCAAACCTTCATTTTTATTCACAGTTTTTGTTAGGTGTCCCACAATACTTCGTTCTGTCCTAAAGCTTCACTTCAGTTGGATTTCTTCGAGTCTATCTATGTCCTATATTTATGTGCAACCGTAGTATAAAAAAATCAAACGAAAATATCAAATAAGCACGAGGTCAGCAGGGCCAGAAGCCGTTCTGTGCGATCAATTGTAAAGCACCGATACGCTCGACCTCTGCTGAACTCTGCGAATTCAGCGACTCGCGTCTGGCAAGACATTGTAGAAAATGTAATTTTCCGAGTTCCTTCGCGCATGATCCGTGGGAGGCGGCACGAAGGTACGGATAAAATTATCGTAAATTCTTAGTTAAGTTACCAGCACTTTTCGAATGCATTTCTCTAAGTTATAAATTTCATCGGATTTTGATTGCGAAACCCACTCCTTGATTCCGAGGGATCTCGATTGCTCCGCTTCGGAGATATTATTCTCGGTGTCGCTAACGGCTTGGCGGGAATTAGCAATGTTTCATATCCGAAGGAATTGCATAAAAAGAAAATAGTCACCGTAATGATCGCGATGGACCAACGGATTAACGTAATCACGCATCGACTCAGCGTCGTTACCCCGAGTAATAAAGAAGCTCGCCTTTACGAAAATTGAATTTTTCCCCGCTCATCAATCACCAAGTTAAACTTGCTTCGCCTGTAAGATCTTTCGGAACAATTTCTTAAGGAAAATTTAATAATCTCGACTATGCAAAAAGCCTCGTAATTCTAATTCAAGTCGGTATGTTCGAGAAAGTTTCAAGTTTAGTGTCTTGATGTTAAAGGTAAAATTTCGGATTGTAATTATTAACAATTATCAAGGTAATTGCATTAGTTCATGATTCGATAAGGGAAAGTTGGTAATATTATTTTAGGATTAATAAATATTAATTAGAGCATATCGGTGGACATTGTTCAATATTTTTGGCTGGAGTTTTGAATGTTCAAAAGTGTCATGATTAAAGTTGCCAATAATTTATGATTCGTCAATAAATTCTGTACGGCATTGAACTAATAATTATTGAATGAGGCCTAATTTTGAGGAAAGCTGATTAAAACATTTATTTACGAGCTGAAATAATGAAATTTAAGAAAAAGTCATCGCGTGGAAAATAAAACTCATAAAAAGTTCTTTGACACTACGTCAACGTTAAGTATTTAAGGTGGATCGATACTTTAATGCAAGGGCGAATTGAAAAAAATATTTATAATGCAACATAATTAATTACATTTAATATGTGAGTATAATTTATTCAACAATATCTTCTTCTTCATGAAAAAAAATACGCGAGTGAAAAAATTGTACAAAAATGCTCGTGACGAACAATTGAAAATTTTAACAGTTTTTTAAAAGAAAAATGTTTATTTCTTAGTTAATTTGCATGTTCGGTTATTTATATTGTTCACAGGACTATTTGCAACAACTTGACCGT
>JABFQM010000654.1:0-31141 GCA_022816865.1 Zelostemma sp. ZL-2020 | reverse complement strand
TGCTAACGCAAGTATTTTTTACCTCATCTGATATTGAAAAACGTAGATGATAATTTTCCAATATCAGCATTTTCAAATTCACTTTGTGCCATCGCGAATATCAACTTTCCAAAAGTTATATATCCGCATGACCTTAGTAATTATTTCGATAATAGCAATCTGGTCCACCGCTACTATGTTAACATTGTAATTTTAAAAATAAAAATCTCTCCGTGTAAAATGCACCTTCGAACGCAATTTTAAGTTTCTAGCTATAAATTTGTGCAAACTATTGCGATGTGTTGAATTTCTTGCTCGCTGATAATTATTTTTTACGCTGAAAAACTCAGTATTTTTCTAACAAAAACAAGTATTAAAAATTCGAAAAAAATGTATAAGGTACTGGGTTGTTTTCTGGTTCTATCGGTGTATGGAACAAATATTTGACCTTTGTTTTCGGTCTAGAAGCTGAGGAAGAAAAAAAATGTCGTGTCTTAAGACACGACATTTGTACCTTGGAACATCCATAGCATTTTATTTTAGAACCGCTGAATTGACTGTTGAAAACGATTAAATTGCAAGCAAGCTTACGTCAAGCTTATGTTCAGTATGCGATTCGCTTTTTTCGCAAAGCAAAGTAAAATATGAGTAAAAGTATTTCATATCGTGTTACGAACGTTTTTCATCAACGTCCCAAGTCGTGATTGTATTTTAATCAGAGAACATATTTTTATAAAGATAGTACACATATTTTGAACTTATATACTTAATAAATGTCAGATAAATTACCCATGGAATTCAAGTATTTTCAATTAAATCGTGATTGTTCCGAGGTACAATACGTGAAACATTTTTAGGTATTAAAAAATCGATTAAAGACTTTGCTTGGATTCAATTTAATGCAAAATTACACTGTTGTTTCGGATGGTATCATTGAAATGAATAGAATTTATTGTATTTCATTTAACCCTTTCCACAAAAGTACGAAAAGTTTTTCAAGGTACAACACTCTCTCTTACCGCTTCGGAATGCATTAATCACACTCGCAAAGTTTCAATATTAATACGAGCCTTATTTGGTAAGGTACGAGACCCCCAATAATCGAGTTAAACGCCGAGCGCGGCAACTCCGTTATCGAAAGCCAGCAACTCTTGATTGGCGATAGGGGGTATAAACGCGTCATTTGTACGGTCGTGACTCTGTATTTGTGTACGAAACGAGCTTAGAGTTTCGCGTGCATCGAGACGAAACTTGACTTGGCCTGACTTGGTTTGTTCCGAGTTAGCAACAATCCGGCGGGCTACCCAAGCGAACAAGTTTGTGTGTTCGAGCCGTGCGTAAACCGAGGCTGCTTTGCCACTCGTCGCACTCGAATAAGAGCTCGCAGGTGCGGTTTAACGTGGAGAAACGTGGGCAAATGAAGAAGCGGATGAAGCTATAATTCCCAACTCGTCGACAGTTGAAACTTATCGTGCGACAATATAATTTAATCAACTTTATCTTCTCTATCCGAGCCTGGTTTTCGAAGGTCGCGTTGATAACGACGTCTGTTTTTTACGTGTTTATTATTGTTCCAACCGAATAAGACGAATTGGACTTTTTCGAGAAGTTGCGTTTTTTGAGTCGGCAAAAACAACCGTTTGTGCAATATGGCTGGAAAACTTGACGAAACGTGACGCTGCTCCTTCTGAAACTTGAGGAAGAACTAATTAGAAATAACAACAACCATCATTGTCATCCTTCGCAACTCATATTCTTACCTTCACTGGAATTAACTCTTGTCTCATTTGTGGCATTAAAACAGCAAGTTTTATTTTCCCGGCTGCGTATTACGTTCTTAAAATAGTAACGCGTGGAATTACGAATGGCCAATCACGTCCACGATATTGAAAAAACGTCGAATCATGCTTTTAGTATTGTCATCGGGGAAAATTAGATTCTACGGGAAAAAAAAGGTCTGGATCGTCCAGGAAGACGGCAATCATCGCGTGAAAGGGTTCTTTGGACTTTGAAACGCTCGAAAACGATAACATTTATCGATCATGATGATACTGCGCGGTAAGAATGAAACGGAGGAAAGAGCGCTGGTTCCATTGATCAAATAATTGCACGGCACGATATTATTTTTATCGGTATCGAATTTTTCTTTTGACTCGATCTAAGGAGAACATTTGAATGAAAATTAGCAACTTGGAACACTTTGTTGACAGCCTATGATTCACTTTACGAGCCCGAAACCATCAACCAGTCGTAAAAAGTTTACGCTCTCGAGCCCGGACGTTTTGCAAAATTACACTCTTTTCTTCGGGGATTGCTATAGCGGCGAAATTTTATCGGAGCAATTTGAATATTATCTGAATAGCTTTTATGCCAACATTTCATGCTCTTCGCCGGCGGCGGAGGAACCGAGGGGGGACGCGGTATTTTTTCCGAGCCGCGGGCCACGAGCGAGTATTTAAAAGCACTTAATCTTTTTGTCCCCCCGATTGACGGCTGCGTCTCGTACGGAGAGCGATATTCTCGCGGCACGACGCCGAGCGCCGTCGCCGTCGCCGCCGCAGCAGCGGCTAATAACAGGGCAAGCCCTTTTGGACTCGCGTTATTCTTTGTGCAATATCTACGATCTCTCGAGAGTGCGTTCGTGAAATACGCGCTCGGCCTGTCTCACCACTTTTACGTAATGAATAAGCAGCACGCCGTACCTCGAACCGGCGCCGATTCTTTTTTCAAACTCTTCATTTTTTGTATATTCAATTTTATAGTCTTGTTCGGAATTTTTTCCTGGTTTTTCCAAATTTTATTGTTTCTTGAAATAGCGGAAAACGTCAATTTGAAGTTGCAAAATTAACCGAACGAGAAATTAGCGTGGCTTATAAGAAAGGGAGCAGCATCCATTCGTACTTTCGATACGTTTTCCGAGCTTTCCGTGATACCTGATCTCGTGAGTACAAAAGTCCCTGCGACGTGAAACTTTTGTTTCTCGTAAAAGCGTCGTTCTTACTGCGACAATACCTTGTCGCGTAAAGCGGATCAAGAACGTTTTTTCGCTGGTGCGCGTAGAGCTTTATTAAGGATGGCACCAGTATCGCTCTAGGACACGAAAAAGAAGGAGAAAGAGCACGAAACAAGACGGGTGAAAAGCCAGAAGTGAGCTAAATATTGCCGGTTGGAATGAAAACACAGTGACAAGAGAAGAGCGGATATTCTCGACTATTGCAAAGTTGGGTATCACCTCCGGCCCCTCGCGTAATATTTGCTAACTTTTCACCGATCCCTCAAGTTTTCTCTCCCGTCTTATTGTTCCCGTTATCGTCCCGTAATCTAATTTCCTACGGCTTTTCCCGGAATGCAATTCCGACTCTTTAAACGAGACGCGAAATAATCCAGCGTTAAAACTCGATTCAATTCTATTTCTCTTTTCGTTTCCGCATTTCCCGGTCAAAAATTAATCGCTTTTTTCGACGGAAAGAGCCGGGTATTTTTCTTCTTTCCACGTCCAATCGCGAACCATTAATCTTAAATATCAATGTGTTCGCTGCCCGAAGCAGCTTACCTCCCATCCTCTATTAACCGCTCTGTCCATCAGTTTCGTTTGCTAGGATAAATGCGCTGGGTGCTCTTCTCACCTGGCTCGACAGCTCATCTCGACAAGCTTGAATAGAATGCGAAACGCGCGCGCGCAAATCCAGGATGTACGTAAGAAGATGAGTATCTGCAGGCGAAGCCAGTGGAAAACTCAGCGCGAAATTCCCTTTTTCATTTTTCACGAAGGCTTTTTCGGGTTTGTTGAAATACAATGGAAAATTATGATAATCGCGTTTGCTCTTTGTTTACATTTTCGTCCGCGTCTATCGCTTCTTTATCAATGCGCGATGCGAAACTTGACGTTTTCATTAAAACTTAGCGAAGCCGTGAACGGGGATTTACGCTTTCTTTCTCGTTTCGCGTGCTCTTTTCCCCTCTGTCACTCGGATGAGACATCGACGCGTTAAAATATGATTATCTCGAAACAACTGCCGGGTAAAGTAATGCAAAAATGGAACGAGGAGAATAATACTAAAGGGTGAAGGAACTTAAATGAATTACGAGCCGAGAAAAAATGCGTCGCTTACACACGGGGATTCCGACGTGGCATCTTCCACGTAAATTTGGTAGTTTATCGTCACCGGCTCGAATGCAAAGCGGTATCTTCTTCGTGACTGCGACGACGATGGCAATTTGTTGTTGAAAAAATATTTTTATGGCTGACCCCCGTCAACGAGCGCGAAACGCATTCTTCTTCAAAAATGCAACGTCACGCAAAAATTGCGGGAAACGAGCCTAAAGAAACTCGGAGTCGGAGAGAAAAAAGGAAGGGAAAAGCGTCGCGAGGCGCGCGACATTTACTTATCGCATTACCCTGACGAGGTACTCGACAATGGGCCGTCGAATCGTTTGAAACGTCGCATTTCAAAAGATCTCGTCCCCCCAACTCTTTGATCCAGGCCAAACGTAACGTGTTTTTAAAAAAGAAATGAGAAAAAAAGTACAAACGAGAGCGGTATTATCGTCGCTTTTTTGGTTGCACAACAAAAGAGTGCTGCGGCGCTCTAACGAGACCGCGCGGTTTCTACATTCGGCGGTCTCAGGTGTAACCGGAAAAGCAGCCGGTATAATATTTCTTGGCTTTTCCTGCAAGCCCGCAATTCAATGCGAGTAGAATCTTATTAATTAGCATCGGTTTTGCGCCGTTGCTGGACGATGCATCGTGCATGTTTGTCCGATTACGCCGGGTCTTTCTCTCTCTCTTTTAGTTCGAACACGAAGGAAAAAAGCCAGAACTATCGGTTATTATCGGTTGGAAATTAATTCGTAAAGGCAACTGGGAGGGCGGCGATGAATGAAAGCCGAAGGCAATTACGAGGAAACATTCGGCAAAGTTTGAATCGAAAATTAAATTTGGAAACTATTGCTTTTCCTAATCAATATCCTGAAATGGACAATGAAAATTAATGGGATTCATGCTCTCGACAGTCAACTACTTGCTTTTTATTGCTGTTGAAGCGAGTGCAATTTCCGTTTCGCTTTCAACACTTTGATGCAAGAATAATTTAATCATCTTATGAGTTTGCCCTGAAAATTAATAGTTAATTTCAGCACGCTCGTTTAACGTTCAAAGACTCGTTTCTTGTATAAAGAAATACCCGTTTTGTCGATGCTAACAAAGTTTTCGATTTACGCTCATTAAAAATTAATGAACTTTGCAGAATACCGAAGTGTCGCTGTTTGAGATGAACATTCGGTTTATGGGAAGCCTTTTGTCCTGCTATGCTCTCACCGGGGACGCCATGTTTCGCGATAAAGCGGTTCAACTAGGGGATCGAATGTTGCCTGCTTTCCAGACCTTGACCGGAATCCCTTACTCCATTATCAACCTCCACACCGGGGTAAGTTTCATTGTTATTGATGTACGTGTCGTTAATTATTGTAAATTACGTTTCGAAATTTGCACTTCTTGGTTTTGCTTTTTTTCGAATGACCAACACGCTCATTCAAACAAAAAATGCATCATCAATTGAACCCATCAATCCATCTGTCTCTAATATAAAAAAAAGATGCATTTTCTTTTCCGCTCTTTTTCACATTCGTTTTTTCACTCAGATTTTCATTCCTTTCTTTCCTTTGTGAAAACGTCTCATTTTTCTTCCACAGAAAAGTAAAAATTACGGATGGGCGAGCAACGGATACAGCATCCTTTCGGAAATCGGAACGATACATCTCGAGTTCACGTATCTGAGCGACATCACGGGGAATCCAGTGTACAAGGAGAAAGTGGGAAACGTGAGGAAAGCTCTGAAAAACGCGAACAAGCCCAACGGTCTTTACCCCAATTACATTCATCCCGGAACGGGAAAATGGGGCCAAAGTAAGTACCAGTGTTTGAAAAATAAAAATCATACGCTCTTTATTTTCGCAAAGCCTCTGAAATGATTCGAATTCCAAAAATGAACGCACACCTGTCGCCGCGAGTAACGCGCGCAATTGCCGTATTTATTCAACTGCCGAATAAATTAGCAGTAACAATTTGCCGGTATAACGGCGTCGTAATTCATCGGCATTGAGGCAGGTCACGGCAGCGGGATTACGTGCGCGTTTGTACCAAGCAAAGTAAAGAGCGTTGGTATTTTTCATTCACCCGAAAATGAGCCACGAATTATCTCGCAATTATGTTTTTTCCTGCAAGGAAAAAGATCGTTTCGTTCTTTCCCACGGAATCTTTGAAACGAAAATGATTTTGTTTCAGTGCACATGTCGCTGGGTGGCCTCGGCGACAGTTTCTACGAGTACTTGTTGAAAGCTTGGATCCAGTCGGGTAAAGAAGACGAGGAAGCGCGACAAATGTACGACGAAGCGATGGCCGCGGTTGTCAAGTTCATGATCATCAAATCTCCCGGGGGACTCTTGTACGCTTCGGACTTGAAGTACGAGCGGCCTGATCACAAGATGGGTCACCTGGCCTGTTTCGCCGGTGAGTTCGGCAAAGACTCGGAAAATACGAGCTTGGTTTCTCCGCTAGTTTTTCACGTTTCAAGGCTTTTTACAAATGTGGTATCGTTTCAGGCGGAATGTTCGCGTTGGGAGCAAACACCAAAGACAACGAAGTCAGCGATAATTACATGAACATCGCCAAAGAGCTGACCCACACTTGTCACGAGTCGTACGACCGCAGCATGACGAAACTGGGCCCCGAGGCTTTCCACTTTAACGAAAACAACGAGGCCGTTAGCTCGAAAAACGGGGAGAAATATTACATTCTTCGGCCTGAGGTATTTGTTCACGCTCGTTTTGAAATTTGCCATTATTCTAAGGCTGAAATATTTGCTTTCAGACGTTTGAATCGTACTTTATCTTGTGGCGGCTGACGAAGAACCCGAAATATCGGAAATGGGGTTGGGAAGCGGTTCAGGCGCTCGAAGCACACTGCCGAGAACCAAACGGTTACACGGGACTTAAGGACGTCTATTCGAACAGCTCGATAAAGGACGACGTTCAGCAAAGTTACTTTTTCGCGGAAACGCTGAAGGTGAGGAGAGGAAGAGACGGAAAGTCAATTACAAATGGGTTTGATAGAATTGTACAGAATTCAATATTCCGACGTTTCTTTTTGTAGTACCTGTACCTGCTGTTCAGCGACGACGACCTGATAAATTTAGACGATTGGGTGTTCAACTCTGAAGCTCACGTTCTTCCGATAAAGGGTAATCCCTTGTACAGGCTCGCCGCGACAATTGTATAAACTCGACACGTCACTAGGCACCAATTATCCGGCACGAGTTGAAGAGAAAATGGGTCAACGAAAACATGGTCATCCCGAGGAACCAAGGAAGAGTCAACTCGGCCGCTCGGCTCTTTTCAAAGCTCGAAATTTCCCGCTTTTTTCAAGAAAGCTCGAAACAATGTTCTCGCGAAAAGAAGGAACAAGTCCATGATTATACATAGCGGTGAAAGAGGATCGAGTGTGAAAGTGCTTCGTCCCTTTTTATACTCAAACCGAAATGACCGCATTTACTTTGACGGGCAAAGTCCGTTTTTCTTCCAGCACTGCCTCGGCGACGATTGAAAATATGTATATTTTTTCTGCTCGTCTGTTGAGAACGCAGCGATAAGAAGTTTGGATCACTGCGACATTATTTTTCAAACGTGTAGTCTTCCTTGTTTCCTGCCGTTTAAGAATTGTTACGGAATTGACAGTTGACAACATGTAAAAATTCCTGAATCCGTGCGAGGATCGTAAATGAGGCGTTTTGCGAGCAGTGAAAAAAGTCAGTCCGAAAAGTTGCGATAGTTTCTGTGTATATAAGTATGAAGGAATGTTAAGTCTTGGATTTGATTGATTTGTATGATACTTGGCGCGTGCAACGCAATACAAGGACACGTATTTCATTCGTGAATGGCATTTTTCTTCATCAATCATTCATTCGTGTTTCGAGCGAAATATGAAGTTGCTGTATGAAACTCGTCAACCGATCGCCGGAAAGTTACTTAAATATTTGTAGCGAATAGACGATGTATCGAGGGTGGTCGATATTTTCTAGAACAAACTGTCAAATCGGGATTCGACTCGTGTCGAGCGATGGATGAAAAACAAAAATCATATTTCGAGTAGTTTGGGTTTTCGCGGTGCAAATCATTTTGATAAATTTTTCTTTTTGGGAAGTGTATTTTATAGGAACTTGTAAAATGCGATAGCCTACGAATATAAATATAAAGATACAAATGAAGGAGTATGTATAAGTTTGTGAATAGATATTTATTGTTTTTTTTTATCGTATATTAATTTACCCATTACTTGGGGTACAATGCATTTTTATGTCTGCGCCGAACCGAAATCTTTGTACATCGGATGAATGTGTGAAACGCAAGATCAGCATACATTTTTACGAAGTGTGCACTGTAAAAGGTCAATTTGAAAATTTATCGAAAGAATTGTAGCCCAGTGTAATCTGCAATGAGAGAATGTGCCGAATGATAAAAAATCAATTTTTCAATCACGTCTTATCAGTACGCGATTTTTTACAGTGCACAAGTCCGTCAACGAATCATTATTTATATCAAGTATTTGTAAATACACGCGTAAACAGAGCGACTTGCGCCATTGCGATAATTGACGATTACTACTTTATTATGAATCGTGAAATCAAATAAACACTGATGATATGTGACTTGTAAGAAATGTTTCTACCGCTTTCTGCCACGCATCATAAAGGTCTCGGCCATTACGTCCGATGATTGATCCTGCGACATTTATGTGAGACATGCCGACATTCCGGCTGTTTTTTTCGACGATTTGTGGCAAGAAATCTTTAATAAATGTAAATATTTCACGTTTTATACAGCATTTACAACTTTTCTTTCCCGAGAAAATTCGAAAGTCAAAGTAATTCGTGAGATCTAAATCATTTTTCGATGACAGACTTTTATCCCGATGAATTATCGCGATTTCTCGTATAAACAACACGTATTTAGTTGCTCTACGAATTTAGAAAAATGATGAAAAATTGTGTTTGACAAAGATTTTTATTGACTCGAGCAATGTTCATGTCCGCTCGAATTCCTGTGACGAAAATCAGCATTCCCGCATGGGTTCAAAAATATCATCGGCCGAGTGTCGTGGACGTAGAGGAAGAAGAGCGCCGCGTATACTCCGATTCCCCTTCGGCGGCTCGTCCGCAAGGCACCTTCGCCCGAAGCATGTACTATCAGATCTGTTTGGTTGTGCGACGCGCTTCGACACAACGCGAGACTCCGCGAAACGAACAATTCGCCTCGATCGATTTCGAATAGAAAACGAACCCTTAAGTTCCAGTTTTTAATGCTAAATTTACCCGCTTCTCGAAATTCGCGCCAAAGTTCTGATTTCTTTACAAAATCACAGTTTATGGCTTCGGCATAATTTTATTTCGACACGTGACAGTGCGTTTGTGCAATCGATTTTTGGATTAAATCGGAAATGCATCAAAGTTGGCTGTGGCTCGTAATCGTCGCTTCATTGAGTAAGTTTGTTTTTACAGGCTGAAATTTAACGATGTCAAAGGTCAAAGAAAGTGGTACGATATGAGATGAAAGACCTTTTCGTACCAGTCGGATAAGAATAGTTTACCAATCGAAATTAATTACACGAAACTCGAGCCAGAACGATATTTACATCGATGAAATTGAATTAGTTCTCTCAACGTCAATTCAATTACGCCCCGGCCATCGATTAATTAGTTTCAATTACGCGCCACTCGTTTTATCCAATCAAACCGTACAACAGTACTTGATTTTATTTTTAATCGTCCTAATTGTGTCAAACCGATGAAAATCGAATGTCAAATATGACTGATATAAACAGTACCGACTAAACACACAAACACATTTAATGCGCGAGTTGAATTACGCGTGATGCTATTTTCTTATGTTTAACATTTCGCGATTTGTATCAAGGTTGATTCATCAAACCAGTTACATCAATTTCTCGCTTTAGTCTATGTCCATACGAAAACACTGCTATTAAATGTTTAATGAAACCTGAATATTAAGAAGATTTGTTTCCAATACATTTTTATATAACATTTATAGCGGTCGAAATCTTTTTTAAAACTGGGATTACATATTTGTACGTTTCATCATCTATTTTTAAAAAGTAGAAAAGGTTTAAGAAAAAGAATTGTGGTGCAATTGCATTCACACAAAAAACTTAAATCGCGCATTAAGCGTAAACGCTCGTAAAGTGAACCACGAATGTTCTACTCGCTTACACGCACTTTGTCGTAAATTATAATCGCTCTCGCTTCGACGTAAAGTGACGATTAATAGTTATTACGCAACAAGTTCAATGTCGTGGACGAGCTTTAACGAACCCTTGTCGACACGTTGCAAGTTTCATCTCGTTCACAATCCGAATTCACAATTTTCTTTAAATTGATAGTGGCATTTTTACGTTCAACGAGGGCGTGAAAAAATGCAGACCAACAAATCTGCTAAATGACGAGCTAATTTTATCCCCCAACCTTCGAAAGAACGCTAGAAACTTTCACCAAAGCGTCTTCGGTGACGAGATTCTTGTTTGCAAATTCTTGTTACGGATTTCGGCGAATGGTCGATGCATCGCACGCCAAAGTTTCGGGGCGTTTTTGTAAAGCTGAGAATTGACGCGAGAGCCACGGTCTGTCAGTGTTTCCGCATCTTTCGAGATTTGTCACATGCTTACGAAAATACACGCTTGAACCAACAACTTGAGGTGGGAATTTCTAAGCGTAGCAGCTGTACTTTCTGAGGTCATTGAATAATTATGGAAAATCTTGATCAGTGAAACTATAAATGAACGAAACGCGTCGATCGAGTTTTTTATAAATTCGGAGACGCGTTTTTTAATTTTCTGCGAACTCCGAATGAATAAAAAATACGATTTATTGAGAACAGCTGCTTCGTTGACGAAAGATTGTTTCTTAACACTTCGAAAAGTATCTTTTTCAATTGCGACAGAAAAACGTAGCTTCGCGAATTAACATTTTCATGGACGTTTATCTTCTATCTTATCGGAATCGGCATAAAGTCGGTGGAAAAACACTAACCGCGGAATTATTCACGGGGATAGGTCGGCGTGGAAGCTAAAAAGAGGTTTATCTTTAGAAGTGAATTGACGGCGCCATTTATAGATAGAAACTTTATCTTTACGTCAAATTAAAATACATATGTCTAGCTAAAATATTGAGAAAAAAATCGAAAAATGTTTATTATCAACAAATTTATGGGAGACAATGTAAAAGGCACAATTTTTTCGAACGAATTCCATAAAAAACTCAATTTTTATTTATCTTTTCAAAAAGCTTTCACAGTGGGAATTGGAAAAAAGGGGTGTAGAGAAAAACGCGAGGATTTTTGTGCTTTTTACCGCTCTCTCGTCAATTTTGTAAACGTCGACAAGCGATAACGTTTCGAGATGGTATTTATTCAAAAATTCTGTACCGACCTATCTCCTTAATGCTTCACCGAACTCGTTGGTAACAAGATTCTACAGTGCTATGAATATCGTCCAGAAATTTGCAGAAGCAAGGCCGAGAGTAAGAAATGGTTGAAATTTTGTGCATACAACACGAATCTGCAAGCAATTTCACCGAAATACGATGAAATAAAAAGTTACAAACAATTTTATAACTGAAATGCAAACAATTCGTGTCATTCGAGAACTACAATTGTTGAAAAAATCTCCGGAATTGAAAAAAACGATATCTCTATTACTAGCTTTATCAATTGGGTCAGCGTGGCTTTTTATTTGATAACAATTTTCATTTCGTTCAACTATGCCGGCAATTTGGTAAACTGACAAGCACAAAAATCAAAGATAACGTCCATTATTGATGAATAAACATTCCCGATAAAAAGTTAAAAATTTAAAAAGAAGTTTATTCGTTTTAAACAAACAAGGAATTTCTAAGTTATTCGCATCACAATAATTACCCCGCCATAATTTTTTTCAGCGTCAAAAGACTCGCGGATTTGGATCTGCAAAAAAAACAAAAAAGATCATGTTGTCGACCTGAAAAAGTACATAAATCCATGGTTTCAAATTTGTCAAACCGTTGTTTTTTTCTCCCCAAACTTTGGCTCCGCACTTTTCTCCTAAATTATACGGAAAAGCTCTCGCAATAAAACTCGAAACCCGATTTTTTAAACCGAATCGCAGGTTCGAGCGGCGATTTATAGTAAGCGGCGTTGTATAGGCAAACACTAGCGCAACCGGCATAGTGATGCTCACACAACGTTTAGAGACTAGATAGAACCTCCTTGGAAATCATGCTGCTCTGCTGATTCTAAAACGCAATTTACCAACAACCGGCAGAACCCGATTCGTGCTACTTCTAATCTCATAGGTTTGGTCTCGCCGCAAGTCTACTTAATATGCCAAATTGATCCGTGCAAATACTTCCTTGGTCCTCTCCCACCCTAATCCTTCAAATGAGATACCCAATTCAATGATTGTTTCCAATACTCCGCTATTCCATTCAACGATACATTAATTTCGGAAAAATTGTAGTTTAGATAACGATTGAGAGTACGAATATTTCACAATTTTTTCCTCGCGAGTTGAAAAGTTGAAAGCTTTTTTTGTTTTTAAACAATTGGTGAACTTTTTCTTATTGTTATTCAAAACGAAATAGTTGATGATTCTCCTCGAAAAAGGCGCCGTTCTTTTTGGCAAACGCTCCATCCTGGATTTACCTTATATCCATTTCCTAACATCCTGGTTTTTGAACCTAACCAGGTTCTCAGCACCATTGTCCACGCGCGGTCAAGCGTTTTTGCTCTTATTCGTCGAGGGAATGCATACCTGAAACGCGGCGCGACTGCATTCGTCGGACGTTACGTTTTCATTGAAACGCTTACAAATGCATTCTTGCAAAGCCAAATATAACGACGGAAATTTGACCCAAACTTCTGAAACGATAACTCGCTTTTCTTCTCTCGTTGCCCTGTTGAAACTCTGCTCGCTTAGAACAGTTTTCGCAGTTCGCAACGCCGCGTTTGACTGTAGATCGTTGAATAATACCATTCCACGTGCAGTCTGACCTTTGATCAATTCAATCCGTTGTAACCTCGTTCCATTGTAACGAGACACAATGAAACGGTGCTACCCGTAATCCCGCATAGTCTCCTGTTGCCCTGCATGTTTTTTTCTTTGTTCATCATGTCAAAATTTGCCAAACGACCATTCATACTCGCGCATTCATTCCGCTCGCTCGCGTTCGATGCGTCCGTACAAAGTGAATGAGAAACTCGAATGGCAATGTCACGCGTATCGGTCAACTCGATTACATCGGCAATCGCTCCTGTCATGTATCCCTAATGACGCGTGTGCCGGCGAAACGATGTAATGTGCGTGTCACACGCATCGTCAAGCTAATATAATTTTCATGGATTTGCTCAATTGCTAATAAACAATGTCCAAGCAATGCATTGAAAGTGTCGACATCCGATCTTTGTTTATCAGAATTTTCAATAAGGAATTGCTGAAATAAACGAACGATTGCAGAACGAATATTTACAAAATAGCGACAAGTAGAGACTTTTTTAGCCGCAGAAAAAATGCTCTTAAGCTTGATCAACAGCTCGAAATTTCCAACTTTTTCTTCTCATTGCAAGCGCAGACTCGAATAATCCGTCCAGATAAATCACTGCGACTTTGGATTAAAAGGAGCCGAAAAATGTGTTTCTTTTGGTTGATAATAGAGAGGAAAAATTCGGCTGTCGCGTGATTATTTTGGGCGAATTAATTGGGCGCTATTAAATAAATAATCTCGTCTCTTGTTGAAACAGGACCATGGAGAATCTAGAACGAGGGGCAAATCATGTTTCCCCGATAACCTGCGTCTGCCTGGTAGTGCGTGAATCAGTATGTGAAACATATGTGGTGAATGAACGTGTCCTGCGCTCGGGAACCCGCGTGTATTGTTGCATCCGACACCATATGTTTGCATGTACAAGTGCGCTTGCTCGGACGTGCCTTTCTCGACAGAGAAAATGCGTGACGATATCAACACGCCAAGCAATGTTTTTTCTTTTGCAAAAAAAACATTGTAAAAGTATACTACCAAACCAAATAAAATTATTGGTATAAATTGTATAATCTCTCTCAATTCTATTTAAACGCTGTTTGGCGCAACAAATCCATTTTACACATTCTTCCTGCCCCTTTAGGAATCTGGTCTTTTTAAATTTATGAAAATTCTGTAACCATCGCGTTTCGTGTTTCGTAATTAGTCAAATTCGAATGATGATTTCTCTTGATACTACATCGAACTTGAATGAAGTTTTAACAGATTGGGTTATATTAAGGGAGAGTCTTTTTACTTTGTATAAACAAGCATAACGCGGAATTTTTCATCGCACGATCAGTAGTAACAATCATGCGATTTTTGATCCTAGATCTCTATCGTCGCGAATGCAGAGTTGGCGAACTGTCCGCTGGCATTCAGGGGGATTTCGCATAATGACTGCTTGAGAGGCCTAGCCTACGACTCCCACGCCTCGACCTCCTGAGCCCTATGCTAGCCTGAGCGAAATTCTCGTTCTCTATTGTTTCACCCCAATTAATGCCGAGCCGAGTCCCCGCAAACGTTCTCGGCGCGAGACTCCCTCGGCCTTATGGGGCCCTGTTGCGCGACGCTGTCACTTATCCAATATCTGTAAACAAAAAATGGTTCTTGTTGACCGCCCTGAGGAAGACGAATGATCGCCATTGCTCGATTCCTACTTTTTCTCGAGGATCCAAGAAGGTTTCCCAAGTCCCGTGCGTCTCGACCTGAGAAGTCGCGGAGCCGCGTTTTGGGACCGATTAAGCAATTTGGAAAACGAAAAATACCCATTGCTTCGACTTTTATCGTTACATCGAGAGCGAGTTTTCTCGGAGTAGCCGTTAAACGCGCGTTAGTGTTACAGTTGCGATTAGAGTTGGGCTTTAACTTTTTTTTAATACAACATGTCGCACAAAGTATCAGGTGAGCATGACGAGGGCCGACTTGGCTTACAAGTGTAACTATCGACCTTTTCGTTCAAACGTTTCTCCGGCTTTAATACCAGCTTCCAGCTTATAACACTGGCTCGCTTTTTTTCGCCGGAATCGAGGAATCATTTCGTTCATTGCAATCCAACGTTCGCTTTCGAGTTTAAACGACCTGTTTTATTGAAACGAAATTATTATTCAAGGATTTTTGCGACCCTCTTTTTTGTCGAGTGTCGCCATCTTTGGTTAAAGATGGGTTGGGAATTCAGTCTTCGGTGCGGTTGAATGACGTAGAGAAATTTAACATACGACTACGATTAAACCCAACGATTTTCCTGGACTCCTGATACCGCGGTATCTTAACTGTTCTAACCCATTACTTCCTGGAGAGGTTCGATATTATTTTGAGTCGCGGAGCAATGATGCAGAACGCGATGCATGATGGAACGATGGCAAAGTGTACGAAAGTGATAATTTATTTGACGAGCAGCAGCAACAAAACCCTGCTATGTTGATGCTGCTCTAATATCTTTCAAACGAGTTCGTGCCACCTCCTTGATGTTTAATCTTTCGTGAATAATTCGCAGTAAGCAAGGAAGTGAACCATGTACGCTTGGGATCCTTCCACTTGTTTCTTGTTTTTACCGTGTAATACGCGTGATTCGCGTGCATCCTCTTTTATTGCAATTTATTCCCGTTTATGCATTTTACACAAATTGATGGAAAATGCAATTATTTCTTTTGCGAAATAATTATCGGTGTTAAAAAATGTGAAACGCGATGAAATCGGACGAAAATTGTCTTCGTCTGGGTCTTATTTGATTATTAAACTCGTGTAGATTTAATTTCTAATTAATTTTAATGATCTCGTTTCTTCATGCAATTACAATTAATTTTTTGTATTAAAAAACAGTATAAGTGGTCGGTAAATTTTGCCTCAAGTAGTTAAAGTAATCATACTTTTTTTCCTTCAGTTTGCAGAGTCTTTTTAATTCAAATGAATGAAACATACGATTAAGATAATTTTGCAATTACTTAATACGTATGTAAATATCGTTAAATGTGTATTAATTATTCATAAAGAAAAACGTTGCATAAATGTCATCGATAATCATACGTTCAGAAATCCACAGCAGCAAAAATGTTATTAAACATAATCATGCATTTATTAATATTTCAGATTAAAAATTTTACGATTCAACGTAATCAAAGTTCAATAATCACTACCAGTTTTTCGATATCCAATGAAAAATGTGGAATTAAAAGAAGGGATGAAAAGCCATTTCATTTCTAAGGGAGCAAAACAAAATGCTGCACTTTTCAACGCAATATGCAGCGTAGAAAATGTCTAAAAATATTTCGGACGTAATATTTTTCCGAAACAGCACCTTCGAATAATCGAAAAGTCCGATTCATGGAGAAAATCGATACGGCATGTACGGTTGGTGTAAGTGAAAAAGACCAGGTGGCGAAGCCGTAGCGAGTCATTGCGTGTAGAAAACGGTCGATGACTGCACGTTTCGTGTCAGCGAGTACGATAGGAGAGGGTGAATTTACCATACTGATTACTCTTCGCAGGGGTGCAAAGACCTACCACATTGACATGTTTTCCTGTTACCAAACCGCCCTTGTTTTCCAATAAATACTAAGCTTTCGCTGAAATGATATTTTTTACTTGAGCATCGAAATTAATAATGAAGTGGAAGCGTTCGATCTGTGAATCGTCTCAAAGATCCGATCGTAGAGAAAAAAGTATAAAAGTACCAATCATTTTTTTAGAACGTCTTTTTCTCGCGACTAAATATCTTAATTCTGAAATATCCTACGAGAATTTAGCATTCTACCCAGATGTGCAAAATTGGGGCATTCTCATGCCTCTGGTTATAGCACCCCGTTCCAAGAACCAATCGAGAATTCCTATTCTCGATCGCTGCTACTCTTCATATTCATTCCTTAGCGCTGATACAATCACTTTTCAACCCTCAACGATTATTTTACATCCCTTGAAATCAATCCAAATTTACAAGTTTGTACGTTTCTACATTTGTTTCATTGAAAACGATGCATGCAAAGAAAGAAAACGTCGAGATCCCAGCAAAATTATGCGCCGAAAAAATCTATTTTTCGTAACGAAACGCTTAATGATCATCCTAAACTCCTGATCAGGAGGTAAGCCGGAAAAACCTCTTTGTCGCGTCGGATTCCGATAGCGAAAGAGCAGCGACGACACAACAGCTATGGTCCAGGCAGTTCAAAGTTTAACCGCGTTCGATTCGTCGTCGATCCATCGCGCGGCGTACCCGCGAGTTACCGAGGGGTGGGATTGATTCACGTAAGGGTGGTTTCCGCGCCGCTATTCAGAGAAACGACCTTCTCTCGCGAATGGATTCCTGGGACGTTGGCGGGCATTCGCGACGCTTTGGCCCTCGGAAGAAACGGAAAAATGTGCGCGGCATCTTTTTCCGGGCAGGACTTTACGAAAGGACGCGGCCGGAGATAGGTGAGCAGCCTTGGCCCGCCACGTTCCAGAAGCACTTGAGCAAGCGTGCATCTCACTAAGCCCAGGGTTGCATGTTGTTCGAACTGGTACAGTCCCCCTCTAACACGAGCATCGCAGCCCCTGTTCGGATTCATGTTTCTTTCTTTTATCAAGCTTTTTTTTTCTACTCTCGTCATGCTCGCGCCGATATTTCTGGGGATGATGCAGGAACGTCGGTACGCGTCCCACGTGTGCTTGTACAATGTATCGGCGCGCCCGCCCGCTCAAACTGTACGGCCCATAATCCGAGTTATCGATTGGCAATACCTACCAGTCGCTCGCGATGCGCATATACCAATTGTGTACAAATACGCTGCTTGATACGTCGCGGAAAAAAGAGTAAATACCAACGAGCTATATTTTTCACGTGGTTTTAGTTCATGTAACCTTGTTACCTCGGTACGACTTTCAATATTATATTTTCCTCCGGGAATTTTTTAACAAATGCATTTTTAAACGAGTTTGCCTTCCTTTTTTTACACTTGTACATGAAGTTTAAATAATCGTCGCGTGGTCGGCTGGAGATTTCGAGTTTTTAATCTGGACCAACTTGTAATTTTGTTTCGTGAAATAATTAATTATTCCAAGAGTGTTCTGCGGTTGAAAATCGTTAATTTTTGAGGTTTTAAAACTTTGCTGACTTGATAAATTTTAGGAATAATCCAGTTCTTGGACAATTGCAATTTTTACCACCGTAGTTATTGGGGAAAATCGCGAAACACAATGCATAATGAACCGAGAGGTCGCGAACCTCTTGATTTCGTAGAACCCGGATGTTTTGTTCTGCTTGCCAACAACCACCCTAATAATCACCTGTATGCACCTACGAAACGTTCAGAAACGGAATATTACCGTTCTCTACCCTGACATTAATGTTTCTTTTTAAATAACTATTATTAAAACTGTTTTGAAACTATTTTTCACTGTTTCGTATCTTTCCTTTTCTTTCCAAAAAATTGTTTTCAATACAAATATACCCCCAGCATTTTTCAGCAAAACTTTCTTTTTCGTACGAGTATAAAAAAGATTGTTTTCAAAAGTGCAATTAACGTTTTTTTAACGTCCGAAAATTTCATGAAATATACGAGTCTTTTTAAATTCAATTAATTGAGCTTAAAACAAGGTGGATGTGGATTGAGTGAGTCGGATAATGTCGAAGAAGGGATAAAACTGGTCCACGAGAGAA
The DNA here is from genome assembly GCA_022816865.1 of Zelostemma sp. ZL-2020. Classification (NCBI taxonomy): domain Eukaryota; kingdom Metazoa; phylum Arthropoda; class Insecta; order Hymenoptera; family Platygastridae; genus Zelostemma; species Zelostemma sp. ZL-2020. The sequence continues at coordinate 12,412 of JABFQM010000654.1, read as the reverse complement.
GAGCCAGCTTCACGTTGCTGCAGCCCTGATACTCGGATGCTGAAAATCATCTCGAGACGCGGTCCACTCGCATCCCAATCTTCGTAAAAGTCGTCGTCATCTACAACTTTTTCACGAATCTTCAATTTTTTTGTAGTGTATGCGAGTCGCGCGATTCTTATATTTGAAACGTTAAAAACGTCGTTGAGAACAATCGAATTGTATTTCATCCTATCAAAGCACACGCAAGTGCAAAATGGATTAGAATAAACGATTATAAAGTTAGTTGATTCTGATAAATCGGAATGCATTTATTGTTAAATGTATTTCGGACGTGACATTTTGTAATTATGATAATATTTGATAGCTGCGAGTTACGAAACGTGCCGAGACGAGCTCTCATCGATCGAATAGACCCTGCTGGAATAACCTCTCACCGAGAGATACCAGCCTGATCGTCGTGTGCGAAAGTGAGTGGCAAACGAAAGGACAATGATACTTATTCAAAAGAAAAGACACTTTCATGACTTTTATTAAATATTTCAGCGACGTATCAGAATCCCATTAAAAATACAAAATCTCGAGTAACGTAAAATGTCGCTGCTTGCATAAAAAAAATTATTTGGCACGCAATTAGTGCGTATAATGACCGTTTTGACGTATTATTGTTACCGCGTTGTACATTGGAAATTGACGACGCGGCGATATGATTAATTATTTCGATGTAAGAAAATGTTTGATATGTAATATGTACAAAATTATATTTCTTCAGATTTCTACCAGGGCACTATCTGTACCGCAGGTCTCGCCTATGGCACTCTTGCACGATCGGGGTATATTTTTTCAAACTTCGTGTGCCAAGGTGTAAAAATGGGTACACCATTACTTTCTGTGCAATGATTTATTTTATTTTTGCAATGCGTAAACTTGGATGAATAAATTCATTCACTGAGCGTTCTTAAGATTGCGTTAATGAAAAATTTGCTCGTACTCTCCTATCAAATCTCTGTAGATGGGCAGCCAAAGTTTCACGTTATCATAGAACAAGTTTCGTTTCATTTCTGGCCAAAAGTCAATTTTCAAGTACCAATCCATGTCAAACGCTCGCATCGGTTCCCACGTGAAGTTTTCGCTTTTGATTGGCAATAAAGTGGGTTTTCTGAAAATGCATCATTGTTTGATGTTCTTGCGTAATAAAAGACTGTGAATTACTCACAGATTCGTAGCAAAACTTGACCAAAGCTCCGTCATCATGTCGATCATATGATTGGATTCCTTATTTACGTTTTGCTTGTGACGATACTTGTTTGAAAAGAACAAGTAGGTCAAATCGTCGCCATGCGCAGCGCCTGGAAATGACCTTTTGTACCTTGAGATTTTTCAAGCAGCGAAAGATCAGCCATTCCGAAAAAAACTCAGCCTCTGTAGGCAATTACTATATTTCAAATCGAGTCTCATCGTCATTTGTATACTAAATTCATCAGGAAATTCTGAATGAAGGAATGATGATACTACTTTTTCCAAAGTTGGGAGTTAGTTAATTTACCGTTATAATTCCCTGTTACGGCCGAGAAATTTCCTATGGAATGGCTGAGAAAGCAATTTGAGTGAAATCATATTTTACAAAGTTCAGAGTGGAAAAACTCTTTGAACACCCCGAAACGGCTTTTGTAATCGAACATGTATTCGAAAACGGGACTCTTATTCCTATAAGCCATAATTTTCGCCGCTATCACAGTTTCCACATTTAGTAACAGGTCACTTAGTATCTGTGTGTAAAAATTGATTAGTTATCCAATGTTTTTTTTACTTTCGCTTTTAATAAGTTATAACCTGCATGTAAGCCTTCAAGTTTGGATCTGCGTCATCATCATTTTCTTCATCCTCAAGATCCAGGTTATAGAATTCTTCTGCCGACTCTTCAATGTCTTCAAGCACTGCTTTGTCGTCAATTTTCAAGACGCGACATACATACGTAAATAAAAATTCCACTATGTCTTCGTCGAGATATTCTAAAATACCAAAATAGCATTTTGTTCGGTTTCAATGCAAATGAAAATAGGCTATAGGAGTATTCGCTTGCCACGTGGTAAGCCAGAACTTTCACGTTAATACAAGATGAGATACCTTGACCGAACATAGACGCTTCTTCTGAAGTAAGACCAATGATAACAGGAATATCGGACATTTTTCCGTGCTTTAAAATTTCCCACGGATAATCTGACAAAAATATCTCCTGTCCTGAACCACTTTCCACGGATGGACCAAACGGAAACATGTCGTCCCTTGCGACAATCTGAGTATATAAAAGAAACTCGGAGTTTTTATTACGTGCCACCAAATTTTTCGTTCTTGCCTGCAAATTTAATTACCCCTTCTTCGTCCTCCATGTACATATCATAAGTAGCAGTAATTATTTCTTCAACTGATTTCTGCTTCAAACCGTCGAGAAGCACTTTTGAATCATTCGTTTGAATACCCAAAATCTTTCCCAGCCCAAAAGCATCTTTTCTAGCTTGTCGACTCAAAGCCCACCACGTCACAGCCGACGACGATTGGATAATAGCGGCCCGAAACAGTCCTACATCCCGAAAATAACGTTTAAATACGTTTACGTAGAGTCGAAGTTGGTTTTGGAAAAAGACCTTGAGATAACGGTGACATCATGTGTAAATGAACCGCTGTCGCCCCTGAACTCTGACCTGCCAGAGTAACTTTATCAGGACACCCACCGAAGAATTCGATATTGTCGCGTACCCATTGCAGAGCTAAAACTTGGTCCTTTAATCCCGCGTTTCCCGGCGCGCTGCCATCTTCCGTGCTGATGAATCCTGGAAATGGAGACTTTTAAGTGAAAATTTCAAACAGGTAAATGAAGATCTTACCGAAAGCACCTAGTCTGTGATTAAGCGTGACTAGGACAATTTTTTCCACCAAATAATCGGGTCCGAAATAATCGTCGTTCCCACTTCCCAACTGAAACAGAGTAAAGAGAGTGTGTTTCAACGTAAAAATTCTTTTCGAAACAAACCAATTTTAATCTACAACTTTATTTAAAGGCGGAGGGGATAGAGGTTTTGCGTATGAATATTCATTCTCCAATAAATGTAGTAATAGCAGTCTCTTGGAGCAATGAAAAATTTACCTTCCTTCGAAATTAAGACGATTCGTTTGAAATATCCATGCTTTTGGCCTCCAACCAGGCCCTCTTCACGGACAAATTTCTCCAAAGTTATAACATGATTGTTCCTTCAGTAGAATTAATAACACATTCCGACCTTGTAAATAACTTTAACAACGACAGAAAGATTTTCCTCGCAAAAAAAGGAAGAGGAGAAAACATACTCCTAAATAGTTTGATTGGGTTAGTTTAGATTTGGGTGGATGTGGGGGAGGGGGAGTCGAAGGGAAATTCAGTGGATTTCCAATTGCTGGGTAATTACCTGAAACACTCCGGCATGCAGAAAGACGATCACAGGGATACATTTGCTTTTCGGTTGAATGTTTGGCGTGTACACGTTCAAAAACAAACAATTTTCCTCTCCAATAATCTCTCCGCTTTCTAAATCGATTTGCGGGCACACTGATCGGTGATAGGTGGCATCATAGACCCCATTCCAAGGTTTGGCAGGTCTCGCTATCTGAATTTCGTGTTTGACCATAAATAATTGAGTTCTCTTTTCGTTCCTTGAAAATTCAGAAATTGTACACTCACGTCAAATTTTTTGGCTCCTTGGGGTGGTTCGGCGTATGGAATGCCTTTGAAGCTAAAATATGGTATGTTACGATATTTGGTTGCGGTTTTAGTGCCCTTCAAAGTGCCCTGAGCGATTTTTATTACTTTTTCTCCATCGGAATTAACGATGACGATAACAGTCCCAAGAAAGAGGAATTTTGCTAACCACATGTTTAACGAATTTTTTACTTTTGACCAGGCGTTTATTTTTCCGAAGAAATGATTACTCGCGCAAGAAAAGAACGAAGCTTTGAAGCCCGTTTTTCATGTTGGCATAACTCCCAGTACCGCTACCAAATTACATGTTGCGAACAAGTAACTATTTGGCTCTACATACGTAAGCGCGTATTTTCCAAGTAATAATCTCGGCAGTTTTGTATCCGCCACGTTTTCAACGAGAGAATTCGCAGAGTCACGTAATAAATTATTAATTTTTCGCCAAAGTATACACTGATCGCATGAGTTAATACGGATGTTTTTAACGAATGATTTTTTGATAAATATCGTCCATTAATATCAACTAAACAAATTACAGTTCTCCAAATGTAAATTTTATTCTTTCTACCGTTTTTATCATTACATGATATCGGCAAATTTTCCCAAAATGTGTTTGTACATTTTAGTCCAGAATGCCATCCTTTGGGAGTAAAAAATCGTTTGCATTTTGGGGTGTACATTTATATTCATTATGTTGTTGTTCTTTTCATCCATCGGCTTCCATTTCACGTTCACAATGTCATCCATTTCGAACGTGGGGTCTCCGAATTTCGCGAAATTCGTCCACATTTTTAGCATCATTTTGCCGATTTTTTCTTCAGAAGGTCCTGCATCCAAGAGGCTTCCAAATAATTCGGAAAACCACAAGAAGCCAACTTCGTCGTTATGTGCAATTTTGTATTCTATTAAACAAATTTCAGTACAAAAGATTACACTTCAATTATTGATTTCATTCGCAGTAAGATACTCACCATCTTTCATTTGAAAAATCGGTCTCAACAGTGCTTCAGTCGTACGAAACGATAAGAAATATTTATAAATCGGCGATTTCATATAAGTACTGAGAATTTTCGTTGAGAAGTGATATTGTGTGAAAAATAGCACATCGTTGAGTAGCTAAAATCAATTTTCAATAACATGAGACTTGGAAAAAAACCTTCTGTATCACAAAACATTTATACCAACATTTATCATTTGATCAAATGGCAAGTTTTCCAACGAGTCCGACCCGAAATAAAATTTGTAGATTTCCTTTCTTATTTTTTCCCGTTCTCCACGATCGGAGACGTTCAAATTAGCACGGACTACCAAGTCCAATCTGAAGTCCGTTTCGTTGCCCATTAAAATTTTAGAAAAGTTTATGACACCTAAACGTCGAACACCGAAGGATCTAAGTAATGCTCAAATGCTGAAAACGGTATTCATAAATCCGCGCTTACTTGACATGAATAAAGTGGATTCGTCAAGGTTGACTCCAGTAAGTATGGGTATATCTGCATGAGCACCGGACATGATAAGATTCGTCGGATTATCGGTCAAGAATCTCTCTTGTCCTTCAATATCTGGTTCAACAGTTGGCACGTACGGAATAAACGGCCTAGGAATTCCATTCTAGGAAACGTTACGAATCGTTTAAATTTCTCAATAGCATTATTCTCTCGTTGCAGCAGCTTACTTTCGGGGCAAAATTTTTGGTTGCAGCCTTAACAATTTTTTCTGAGGGTATCATTTTCATCTTGTCTATGAGCTCTCGGGAATTGTTCGTATGAATTCCCAGCGAACTTCCTAAATCGAAAGCCAATTGTCTGGCGTTGTAAACGAGGACCCAGGCGTCGCTTGCGGAACCGGATTGCTGTATGACACTTCGAAATAAACCTTTAGACATTGGGGATAACATGTGTAACTGGACAGCAGCAGCCCCAGAAGAAGCACCCCATAATGTGACCTAAATTCGTACAAAACGATGATATTTATATTTATAATATCATGATGAGAAAATACCTTATCGGAAGACCCGCCGAAATATCTTATGTTATCGCGAACCCAACGTAGTGCAAAAGTTTGGTCCTTCATTCCAAGGTTACCTGGTAGAACTTCGTCTTCGGTGCTCAAAAAACCTAATAAGTTTACGATCATAGTCTTTTCTCGGGGTTGTTTGACACATTTTTTACTTTTACTAGTCTTTATATTTTACCGACTGGTCCTAAGCGATAGTTGAACGTAACGACTACAACATCGTGCTCCATTAAGAATTCTGGCCCATAGAGATCGTTATTAGCCGAGCCGAATTGGAACCCTGGAAAGGGTCGCATTTTGAGAAAAATTCACAACCAAATTTGACCAATTTCGCTCAACCTCCGCCTTGAACCCATAGCATAACTGATAGGTTTGCAGACGTGTTTAAAGACGGCGTATACACGCTGAGATAAAGACAGTCTTCGGTTCCTTCAATTATGTCGAAAACGATGTTTTCAAACATGCAAGGTTCGCGGTACATTGTTGCGTTGTATACACCCTCCCAAGGTTCGGGTGATTCCGGGGGCTAAAACACAGATATTTTCCGTTGCTCGAAATTTGACGCGTTTCAAGTTCACCTTGGGCTGCAAATTTACTCACGTTGTATTTGTCAGGACCGACGCAAGGCTTGGCGTATGGAATCGACCTAAAGCTATAATACGTTAGATTTTGATAATAGCTCTTCAATTCCAAGCCCACTAAAGCTCCTTGAGGAATATCCAAAAAAACGTTATCATCCGCGCGATTCGATTCAAAGAGTAGGAAACAAATAAACAACCACGATAGCAACATTGTAACTGCAGTATCGAGTATCATTTTCCGATGCTTTTATGATCAGGAGCTGAAACACCGCAGTTTTCATCGACTTTTTTTTATATGGACATTGCGGTAACACGCAAGGAGGCGACGCAAAGTGCAATTTTTTATAATAATTACAAGTTTCGCGAGGCTTAGTTGCTTGTTTACACGTTTTCAAATGAAATATGTGATTTAAATTCACTCGCTTCCGGATGGACGAAATATCTGGGTTTTTAAGTACTTCGATTGTTTTATTAACTGCGTAAAAAGTTCCAGAATAAAAATGGCCGACGTTTTACATAATGTATGCGTTTTTAACAGTTTTTTGTCAGAAAATTAATGATGGGCTACAATCGCTGAAGGACGTTTAAATAGTAATTGATACTTAATAAATAGCGTTGTTAAATTCTCCTTCCTGATTCTCAAAGTTTGAACATCTATTACGAAACGGAATAATCGGTACAATGTCATTCGGGACGTTTCAATTATTAGATAATTATATCACATTTCCTTAAAAACATCGAATACCTTATACGAATTTCTTAAAGTATGTTCAGTGTACAAATGAGTATGACATTTTCAATTTGAAAACACATTTGCTATAGCGATGTTATTCAGTTTTTGAAACACACAAAGCTCAAATACCGACGAGTAAATTAAATTCGAATGACAAAATTTTTCAGTAACGTACGTTTACGTAATACTGCACTGTAAGGCAAATCGGCACAAGAGCAAGACTCAATGTTAATATCGACGCACTGCCGGGCGTGTCGTAATACGTTAACAGATCCTTGAATTCTCCCAAAACTTTGTTGTACAGTTCGACCCAAAAATTCATCCTTTCCGGAAAGAAGCCTGAGGGATCGATTTTCAGTTACATTACTGTGCATTTTCGAAATTACGTTTCTTTACCTTTCATCATCTCCAATTTCATGTCGATCTTCAGAACGTTATTTTCCCTCTCCATTGGTTTCCAGTCTATATTGACAATGTCGTCCTTGGTCGACGTTGGGTTTCCGGTCTTTGCAAAGTTCGTCCAAGTAGTCGTGAAAAAGTGGACCAATTGTTCCTGAGGACTTCCGGGTTTCGGTTTGTTTCGAAAGAATCGCGAGTACCATATGTACTCCAAATCATCCGCGTGCGCTGAAACTATGGAAAAAATTTGCATTGTCATCTTTTGATTTCCAAGCTTTGCTATTCACCGTTTCCGAGATTCCTGAAATTTTTTATCATCCCAATCGGCGTTCTATAAGCCAATAAATATTTGTAAATTGGCGATTTAATGTGTTCTCCAATAACCAAAGTCGTGATATGAAATTGAACGAAGAACGCGACATCCGTGAGCATCTAAAAAACATAATCGACGAGGAATTGAAAAGGAGGAATTGCTCATCATCGAGGAATTGCAGAGACTTGCTTACCTCCGTAAGTTCGTCAGCGGTATCATTACCAATAATTTTTTCGCCTAAATAATACTTGTAAATCGTATTGGCGACTTGTTTCGATTCTTCGAGGTCGGTGATGTTCATATTATTAGGCAGCATCGTGTGCATTTCTCTCAAAAGTTCTTCCTTGTTATCTTCAACGTGCTTCAAAATTTCTGCAATGCCATACATCGAAAGGATACTTATTATTGATGAATATATATATTTATTCTCTTGAAATGGACTTCTGGTTTCGTTCATAACATGAAACGTCTCTGTTTTCCGCGGCTTCTTCTACGTAAGGATAATTAAAGACGTCACAAGGCAAACAGCGCATTGGAAGAACAATTAAAAATTCCCGAGAATGATATTAGAAAATAAGAGACGAGCGTGAGTGTGTTTTCGAAACTATCGTTGCTTCATTACCTGGCATGAAAAGCGCGACCTCATCCAAATTGACCCCTGGAATGAAGTGTTTACTGCTTAATAATTATAGATTACAACGTATGAGCACAATTATTCGCAATTATACGAACCCGCTATCATAGGAACATCGGCAATTTTGCCAGCTTGCATTAAAGTCATCGGATTGTCCGGTAAAAATATTTCAACGCCTGGTACTTCCGGTTCCACGCATGGAAGCCATTTCATTACCGAATCCAAAGAAAGACCCTAAAATAATGCGAGATCTTATCATCCGATACCTGCAGATGCAGCGTTTGAAAAAATGTACCTTCGTAAGCTTCATGGCAGTATCGAAAATATCTTTACTGTTCATTCGTTTCATGTTGTCTATGAGTTCCTTGGAATCCATCGTATGGATGCCCAATGCTTCCCCTAATTCGAACGCGGATTTTCGAGGGTTGTAACTGAGGGCCCACTCGTCTGTCGCAGCTCCTGATTGCTGTATCGATTTTTCGAAGTAACCTGCGCGTAAGAAACGTCCGTTTTTATGCACGGTTCACTTTACCTTTTTTCGGGGTATAAAATATTGGTCCTACCCCTTGTCATTGGTGATAATAAGTGCAGCTGGGTACTTGCACTCCCAGCAGACTCCCCAAAGATTGTAACGTCCGAGGAACAACCCCCGAAGAATTGAATATTATTCCGGACCCATCTTATCGCGTACACTTGATCTTTCAATCCGATGTTTCCCGGCGCGCTTTCATCACCGGTACTAATGAATCCTGTTTTTCGGAGAAAACTCGGAATAATTTTTTCCGTACGATCGGGAATTTATTTAAAAAACGCTTGTACTTGCCTATGGGTCCGAGGCGATAATTTAAGGTGACTACCTGAAAAGCAACACTTTCTGGATACCAAAGCCAACATGTTTTGCGATTCGCAACAAAATCCAATCGCTGCGTTTTCGTTTATAAAAATTATTATAAACCAAAAACTCAGCGATCTGATTTTGTCGAAAATCGTGAAACGCGTTGGCGAGAGAGCGTAAAAAATGCAGCTTGTAAGTTTCGAGTCTGGGTAGAAGCGACTATTTTATTGTATCGTACCACTACATCTTTTTCGACGAGGAAATCCGGGCCGTAAACCGCGTCGTTGCCGGAGCCGAAAATCCAACCTAATTTACAATCAGAGACAAATTTTTCACGCGATAACATTTTTTATTGAAAAATTGTTCATAACCAACCTCCACCGTGGATCCAGACCTGAAGTATTGAAAAAAAAAAAACTTTAATTTACAAACAAAGACCATCACCTGAAAAAAATTCTTGTGACACGTAATTTTGCATTACTATGATCATACCATAACCGGCTTGCAATCGACTGTGTTGATATCGGGGGTATAAACGTTGAGATACAAGCAGTCATCATCCCCCTTGATATGGCGCAATATTAAGTCTAGTTGAACACATTCCTTGCGATGTTTTTGCGCGTCCCATTCGCCTTCCCATTGATCCGGTGGTTGAGGTGGCTGAAGCGTTTAATGATTCGTATCGAAAATAATCGTTTTGAAATGTTTGACTCAACACTTACGTTAAATTTATTTTCGCCAATCATAGGCTTTGAGTAAGGAATTCCTTTGAAACCATAATAAGTTCGATTGTGGTACACAGTTTGGGTAATGTAACCCTTAATTTTTCCTTGATCGATAGTTATGACAATATCTTCCTTGGCATGAACCAGGAAGGCCAAGACATGAGAAAAAAATATGAACCGTACTGACCACATCGTAACTGTGCAATGAAATATCAATCTCAGTTCCTTTTATGACTAAATGAAGGGTAATTACATCGCTATAGGTATAGCGGAAGCGGTGACTAGTTATTTTCCGTCGAAAATATGGCAATGATGTTATTAATTATTATGGAAAGAAAATACTGTTTGAAATAATGAACCTTTCTGTGTGAAGACAAAATTATCTGGAATATGATAAAAAAGATGCAATGCAATATACCGAATTTTTTATTGATTCGCTTTGAGATTTACCGAATACTTTTGACGGGTCGAATTAATCGATAATTTAACTGAGAGTTGTGAAAATGTGATTATCCAATCATTAAAAAGTAGGATATAAAATCTTTAAAATCGGGACTATTGAAAACACGTGTTCGATCCTCATTTTGTAGGAGTACGTCTCGAGAAAGATAGACCTCTGATAGTTTTATAATCGAGCGTTGTTATCGGGTAATAATAGATGCGAATCGCAACATCTTTTACTTTTTCATGATCAATAAGCGCGTTTGCAGTGCGGAATATTTTTTTTTAGTAAAAAGGAAGCTATGAAATTAATTGAATATGCAAAAATTATTGACGTTGCAGAAATGGAAAATACTCATCAAAAGACGTGTTTAAATTATGAATTTATATAAAAAGCATACTCCTACGTGTCTAGTTGAACAAAATGAAAAAAGCGAAGGTAGAAAGAAACAAATGTAATGCGGAATTCATAATTATTTTCATTATTCTTTCCATCAGCATGTAAAATCTAATAAGGGAGAATGAAACTCATTTTTACGTAAATCGATGCGAAAATGCAAAATTTGATTGTACAGAAAGTATTGCAATAGTTTTATTCAGTTTCATCGAAAAGATGCTCCAATTTTTCATACAAAGGCTTCATCAATTGTATCAAAAACTGCAATTTCTTATCACCGAATTTCTGGTCCACTGACATGCCGTCTTTTCTGATGAAAAATATGTTGTTCTCTTTACCCATTTCCGGCCACTCAACTGGTGTCACATCGTCAAGAACAGGAGTCGGATTGCTAAAAAGTTGATAAATTGATTTTTTTCGTTATCACCGTAACGTACAATTTGTAAATATTGCGACCAAGTACCTTGTAATTGCAAAGTTTTTCCACAATTGGGTCATTACTAGCATAATGTCTTCTTCTGGGGAGCCGGGTTCTGGTATATTATACAACAAGCCGGAGAAAAACATCATAAACAAATCATCAGTGTGTATGCAAGCTGTGAAAAAATGAATAAAAGCTCTGTTTCTTCTCGTCTGAATCATATCGGCATGATGAGAAATAACTCATATGAATTCATTGTACCATCTTCTATTTCCAAGAACTCTTTGAGACCTCCTGTGCTGGATCGATATTCCAAATGATATTTGTATACTTTGTCATGACCGTAATGGCTCAATATTCTAGTCACCATAGTATATTGACTGAGGAACGAAAAATCGCTTATAAACTGGAATCATAATTGCGATGTAATGAAGAAAATTGCTTGTAGCGACAGAAGAACGAAAGATTGGTACTGCATTTTTGGTCTTACATCAGTCAGAGTCTTTATATCAAAATCCTTCGCGGATATCCCACCAGTGTACATTTTAGGTACAATGTCATCTAATGTACCTATAGCCTCAGGTGGTATTACTTTCCTCAAAAAGTTCGGAAGTCTATCAGTAATAAACGTTTTACCAGAGTTTTTCAATTGTTTTATCCTTTCCAATATAGCTAATTACAGGACAACATGGAAAACAAAAAATATAAATAGAGATAATATGTATTTTCACTCATTTGAAGTGAATATCTCACTTTTTACATATAGTAAGATGTTCAATCTTCTGGAAGAGTGAAAAAATCACTCCGATTTCAGTGGCGCGATTTTCACTTTTCACGAGTGAAATCTCACTCGAAAGAATTTGAGAGTAGTTTCAGTCAAGTGAAAGTAGTACTAGTCCCAGTTCTAGTATTCACGCAGTACTTGGAAATTTTTATTGTCAATACTAGTACTTGAAAAATTGTATGTGCCGCTTGTACTTTTCTTAGACTCAGGTATAGGCAGAATATGATGGCGGAGTATGCTAATATATCTGTGTTATAAATCTCTACATTCACCCACTTTTATGCAACACTCGTGACATGCGTACACGTGCATTATATACGCATTTTTTGTGAGAAATATAGTACATTATGCTGCTAGGGAGAGAGGTAAGTGATTTTGATGAGGGTGGAGTTTGCTGCACGAGCGCAGCGAGGGCAGTACC
>JABFQM010000653.1:0-31162 GCA_022816865.1 Zelostemma sp. ZL-2020 | reverse complement strand
ATCTGTTCCCAACACACGATAGGTAATGTTGTTGGCTGTATTGAAAAAAATTTTGAGGAAAATCGTGGGAGCCGTTTTTGAGATATAATGCCCACCAGCGAGCGAAACATGGTTTTCGGGAAATCGCGTTTAAAGTTCGGCATGATACAAGCATCGTCAAACCAAATTTCCGCATCTTTATGAAGGATTGTTGATGCTCGAAAAATAACAAAACCGTAACACGAGGATTTTCGGTCAAGGATGAGGATCGAAAAAAAGTAAATGAAGATAAAAATGTCTAGTCATTTGAAAATCGATGATTAGCGTAAAACAGAGGCGGGTCGAAGTGCATGCATCGCGCGGGACAAACGTTTTGCTGCATGACAAATCTGCATGCGCTTGGCATTTAAACTGTCATTTCGACATTTTACGGTTTTTTCTCGTGAAACTTATTTTCCACACGTAGCAGGGGTTGAACTATCAAAATTCACAAAAATATGAAAATCGATTTTTTGAAAATTTCAAAGGTTGCAACTCCCCTTAAACCTATTTTCAGGAAAATTAAATGACAAAAAAGAAAAAATCAGATAATTAAGATGAGATAAGAAAAATGAAGTAGAAAGTAATAAGAAAGAAGAAGCTTTGTTCACCAGATGAATCGTTAATGAAAAATTATGTTATTTTGTAATAATATATTGTCGAAATAAAAAGTAGAAATATATTTAAAAAAAACTATTTCACCCAGTTTTTTCATATTATAAAAAAAAAATTTGCATATATGTCTTGTTTCATTTAATTTTATAGATCAGTCATTAGTTCCAATATTTCAACAATTATGTTTTCCTGAAAGTTATACTTCTCGCAAACTGAGAAACAAAAGGTGTCTCAACATCACTCTTCTCCATTTATTTAATCCCCGCGAATCGATTATGGGACGATGAAAAATGCAAATTTAATTCCAACCGAGAACGCGTGTTCTCCCGGCGCTAATTCCCAGTAAAAGAAAGTACTTTCGCTATTTTACGGGCAATTGTGAGATTAATACCCTCGTCTTATCGGATCAAGTTCTACACTGAAACTTGGCTGAGATTTTCCACCAACTCGGTCCTATCTACGGTCTCGGCTGTAATGTAATGGGCTGAGTCGTTCACGTGCGAATAACTAGGTATGCTAATGCATGCATACGTAATACATAAATACGTAATGCATACGTAGAGCCACCTACAGTCTTCCCCAGAGGATATTGACATCGACAGCTCTGCCACAAATTGAACGACACCTTATGCATTTCATTACCTGACAAACTAATCTATGAAAAACTCTACGTCATGGTGTTATTAAATCCGTTACATGTTGCTGTTCAATTTACATTTGATCCTTGTCTTGTACTAAGGTTCCACTTGCAATTTGTCTGAGATTCAAGTGCAAGAGTTGCGTTTCATTTAAGCACTCGACTCGAATAACAAGGTGGGCGTATGGCAAATAACAGATAACATAAAACTCTAGATTCCATGCATAAATAGTACCGTTACATCATAAACACCTTTTAAATTTTTCACTGGCGATAGAATTGCTCGGCTCTGAGTTTCATTGCCATTCATTGCTTCAAGACTTTCTTTTTTTCCTTTGACTAAACAACTTGCGTACCAACTCGACATGGAAACACTGAAATACGGAATGCATATGACGGAAACGGTGCAATATCTCTGAATTAGAATAGATTTATTTTATATGCGAGAGACGGCGAAATTGGGTCAAACTAAATTCGACGGGGTAACCAACACAAGAGAATAACTTGCCTATTTATTTTGTTTCAGAGGAGGATTACGACGCGTTCTGCTTGGCTTACATGTTTACGTACAGAGACTTCGAAATGGGAACGCTGGGTTTGGCGTGGACCGGGGATCTCAAGAATGCGGGAGGCGTTTGCGAAAAAAACGGAGTAAGCCACGCTCACGAAATTTATAAAGCATATGAACCATTCGAAAATGCCCACCTGGATTTCGAATTAATATTCCGCATTTTTTTCCGCGTTTATCGAAGGTGCCGGTTCGTCCTGTTCGGGGCTTGGAAATGTAAATTTCTATTGATGAATAATCAAGACTGGCAGAATGGGGGTACAGAGCCGCGAAAAATTCAATAAGCTCATTACGGGGCGTTGGAAGCTATAATGATTCGAAACTTTTCCGAAGCCGCATAATTTCCGGGATGACGATTGTTCGAAATGATTCGATGCAATGCAGATTTCATCAAACTTAGTTTTCGCAGAATTAAGTTGAAGTAATTCCGTAAATTTCCTGGTTCCGTTATATGAATTATTAATTATTATTCTTAAAGTGGGTAAAAGTTGGATGATTGCTCAACCCTCGGTATCATTTCCGTGCGAAATTCAATTTCGAAAATCGAACATTTTGACGAATCTCACGAGGGAAACTCTGTGAAATATCGTCCTCTTGGAAAGAGACAAACTTGCGCGACGGATGTCGATTTTGTCAGAAATCCCTCGGAATATCTATTAATGTAAATATGTGAACGCGGGACTTTGGGAAACGCGACGCCCCGGATGGAATTCTCGCACGACCCAACGACTTTTCGACTCGAGCCCAGAAGTGCGCCGTGAACGTCGGTTATACGAGATACGCGAATAATGCCCGAGCTCGTCTGCGTTTCGACAAGTGATAAGCGCGCCTCGAATATCAAATCGCAATGACACCGATCGGGCTCAACGCGCGGCATCTGCCGTTAAATATACTCGGGGAACCATCTTGACAAAGTAAAATTCTCGTTAAACCTCACGCCCTCGGCTGCAATTGTCCGACAGGAAGTTCTCGGCAAATACGGCAGTGGAACGAAAGTTCTTTTGCCCGTAGAACGCCGGAAGTTATGCGTGCGTTTCACTCGAAATGTATGGCCACCCATACGAAATACTCGGTGTGTTTTTCCTCAAAAGGCTGGCAGGATATTAAATATCGATTTTACGGAG
Source organism: Zelostemma sp. ZL-2020 (assembly GCA_022816865.1). Taxonomy (NCBI): domain Eukaryota; kingdom Metazoa; phylum Arthropoda; class Insecta; order Hymenoptera; family Platygastridae; genus Zelostemma; species Zelostemma sp. ZL-2020. Next base: position 28,200 of record JABFQM010000653.1, on the reverse strand, counting down.
CGAAGCGACGGAAACGTCTTGCCGTCTTTCCTATAAAGTATCAACATCCTTCCACGAAGTAGAAAAATATGCACGTGCGTTTGTAAACTGTTTCATACCGCGTTTGATATTCGATTTTGAAAAAAGAATGCTGGTAAATCCTCAAACTCGAAACGCGATTGAAATTTACCGTTGCTTGGTTTGATCAAAGATCCGGAAACGGAACTCCGCGAAACATCTTTTCCCTGTACTTTCCAAAGTCATAAAACAAAGTGTATGTACATTTTTCAATTTCGTTTCGGTGAGAAATTCCTTTTTCGCTGTTTCAGCATTATCGAGGGAGCATGAAATCATTGAACACCGGAATAGTAACTCTGCTGAATTATGGAAAACACGTCCCACCAGCTGTCTCCCATGTCACTTTGGCTCACGAAATCGGCCATAATTTCGGCTCTCCGGTAAGTTGAAATTTTCACCGCCAATCAGCCAGTTATTTTCTCGGAGTTTTTATTGGCCATGAAATTTATTAGCTCCGTTAACCCACCCCGGCTCGTCAGTGTAATCAGTGGGAGCGTTGTCAGTAGTAAGAGCGTACGTTTGATCAGCCAGTGGGAATCTTTATACCAATTTCGAAGAATGCTGTATAAATCGAATGAAATTAGAGTAAGTGCACGTTGGCACTGCCATTTGTCTGCACTGACGTGATTTATTTCCCAATCCTTTATTTCCGGTAAATGCGTGATCTACATTTTCCCGTGTAACCGTAAAATCACGATTTTCTGATATTGATCCCTTTCAACATGCAAAACATATTTGTGGAATATCATTAGCTAAAGTGCACGAAATCGAGTAACATTTCAAACTTCTTGGAAAATACACGAGACCAAATGAATAATTCACGAGTGTGAAAATTATTGATATAGATATTGTTCATTAATATGTACGAATATACTTTCTAGCACGACCCAGAACAATGTACACCGGGCGGAGAAGATGGAAATTTCATAATGTTCGCCCGTGCAACTAGTGGCGACAAACGCAATAACAATCGCTTCAGTCCATGCAGCCTGAACGCCATTAATCCCGTCCTAAATACAAAAGCACGCTCACAAAAGGGTTGTTTCACCGGTAAGTTATGCCCTGCACCTCATATTTATGTAATCTTTCCTCTGTTTCCCCGCAATTACCATCAATAGTCGATACTGCGGATACAACATTTTCATTCGTTTCGATTTATTATCTTCAACCAAAATGTTTGTCTGATTTTTGGACACAACTTTTTGGCAGATTCGCTCAAACTTCAAAAATACGTATTTGAGACGGTCAAAAATGTGACCACTAATTACACCTAACAAGAAAATAGGAGCTCGCGTATCGTCATGCGCTCCGAATTTCATGTACTAAAATTTAATTAATTACATTGAAAGTAATGATTAAATTGAAAGAAATTAATGCTTTACGTAAGCACTCGACTCCATTTTTCACATTTTCGCTGGAATAGCTAGTTATTCCCAGTTTCATAAATGTTTGCCTGTAAGAGCCATCAAAAGTACGAGTTTTAATCCTCTCTCGTATTTGAGAGGGTCAAAGATGTGACCACTAACTACACCTAACAAGAAGATAGGAGCTCGCGTATCGTCATGCGCTCCGAATTTCATGTACTGAAATTCCATTAGGGGCTCCATTTCATTTTTGACACAGCTCTGCCTTGGTGCTCTTATCAGACCTTCGAGAGGAACTATATGGGGATTAGCAACTCGTAAAGTACGAGCAAATCCTTGAACCTCTCGTGCTTTCGGAATTCAAGTTTGTATTTGAAGTAGCGCATAGAAAACGAAATTATTCAAAAAATATCGTTGTACATGGAAGCAGATTTTTTTAAATTTTATTTGAATTTCATTCTTCAATTTGAAAAACTTGATTTTGTTTTAGAAATCTGGCTCCTGAAAAGAACGACACGACTCCATTTGAAAAAGATTGGATTACGTTGGTTTTTTATTTGTATATGTTCCTCTTTCGATCTGAAATCTCTTGAAATCGTACGTGCTGCAAGTAATTAATGCTTTACGTAAGCACTTGACTCCATTTTTCATTTTCCCTGGAATAGCTAGTTATTCCCGGTTTCATAAATTTTTGCTTGTAATAGCCATTTCACTCCATTTTTTATTGAATATATGCCCAGTTAAAATAGTGTTTGGCGTTAATGACCCATGAAAAATGAATAACTCCAGGTTATAATTGCAAAAGCATTCAACCAATCTGTTCACTTTTTAAACTTTCAAGATAAGTTGCATATTTCCTAAAAATGTGATTGGTTTAATTTTCATAATTGTAAAAAGTTTCCGCTTCAACTTTATTGCAATAGCTTTGTCTAAAAGGTATAAAATTGTTTGAAAAATGTCGGAAAGGAATTTAATTGTATATTAAAATTGACTTTGAAGCCTGACAAAATTCCACGACGATATCAAATTTTCATTGACGATAACAATTTTTTCCTCATAATATGAGATTTCACAAGGATTCCTTCCGATAATACGATCGCATTCAAACGATTTTACGGAAATATTCAGTCAATGCAATTTACACTCGACTCCACATTTATTGGAAGAAGCACTCAACTTTTTTTATCATGCCTTCACTAGAAGAATTTGTTGAAAAGTGGAATATTTCTTAAGAATCAAGCTGTTCTTTCGGAAAGCCATAGAAGTATACTCTACGTAAAATCATAAAAAAATTAAATCATGAACAAGTAAAAAAATACCATCGAAAAAATTGAAAAGCAGATGTAGGCGACAGGCTCAGGAAATTATAGAGGCCATTTTTAACATCGGCCCCCAGTTTTTTCGTCAAAAAATGAGAGTCGGATTCGTAGCGAGTCAAAAGTAAGCGGCGCGAGTCATTGATTTACGGGCCAGCGACATAATTCCTTCCCTCCGTCCGAAATTCGTGGATGGTGATAAGAGAGCGAGGCAATAATTGCATTTGGAAATACGAGAGCGCGCTCGAACTCGCGCGAAAACCGTCTAGCTCGCAAATGAAAATGGAATATTGGTAATCGGAAGCCGTCAGTGTTTTCAGACGCGTCTATTCGTCATTGAATAACCGAAAGATATTCTCTGTCGATATCTGTTCTACATTTTTCGCAAATATCACCGACATGTACAGGGAATTCTATTAGTCGTCGATCGTCGTGTCAATTCGGAGTTCAATTAACTACCGATTGCAGTGCACTGGGCTTTAGAGCTTTTTCACGACTAGCGCAGAAAACCTTTTTAATACAATATCCATTTTGATGGAAATTTTCTAAACGACTTTTGAAAAAAATCTCTATTTTTATAAATGGTGTACAAATCACTGGAGACATCCCTGAAAGTTACCGATTCGTAAAATATCGGAAATACCGATATTTATGATACGACAATTTTATGATACTCTTTTCCGGAAAACCGCAGTCGGAAATTGAACATTTGAAAGTCATAAAATTTTAAAACCCATTCCTTTGGTAAATATTGTATGCATATTGAGAAAAGTTTGCGCTAGAGAATTTGCAATCCTAACTTGGTTAACAATTCATAGTTGACTGACAATCGAAAATAACACGAATAAAAAGTATTGGAAATCTCCATTTATCATCTGAAATATTAATTTCAAATCACGTATATTTACACATAACTTTTCACGATTTGTTGTATTTTAAAAACTTTAAAATCATAAAGACTGAAAAATAATACACTCGGGAAACTTAACTACCCTCTTTCAATTATTGTCACCAATAAGAATCAGAAAGAAAAACAAATTGAGTTAAGTTTGACTTGCTTTTACAAAATAATAATTACAAAAACTTTTTTTCACACTTTCAATTTAATTATTTTCATGTTTCAAGTTATATGATTAAATTAATCATGTGTTTGAAGAGAATAAACTACATGACGCTTTGACTACAATTCAAGTGCATAATATAACAAGAAATTTACGCTATGATTATGTATAAAAAGAAGCGAAATGTATTTATGCTTGTTTGAAATCCGCTTTGGTATAAAAAAAGTAAATCACATCGTAACATTGAAAGCTGCATGTATTTTAAAACCAAGAAAGCGGCTTAAATTTTTCAAAGTAGCGTTTGCTCTTTACATTTTAATTTAACTTTTTCGAGAAATAAAGTGAAAGGCAAAGTTCACGAAACATTTTTAGCGAGAAGCTTTTGTTCGCTTCTCCGAGCAAAATTTTTCGTTAACTCTTTGTTAACGGTAGAAGTAATTAAAAAGCTTTATTTTCCTTCCATATCTGTACGGATCGCACTGTTCACGGACGCTCCTCTCCAGATTAAAATCGCCGTGTACAAAGGAAATTTGTATTATTAGAAATTCAGATAGTGACCGGTCAATGGAATGAGCATCAAATTACGCCAGCATTCATTACGCGAAGCGAGCCAATATAAACTTGTACCTTTTACACCTTGATATGAAGCCGCCGACGTGGGTCAAAAAGCTATTGAATTCATTGCAAAAAGGGTAGGTTGGGTCTGGCGAAATGGAGATCGATGAAACGCGCCGCTGTTAAAGCCTTAGCACTGAATCCAACTTGGTCAAACTGTATCGGAGTCGCTTATCAATCGCGATGGTCAGATTGTTGTATTTTTTAACAAACTACAAAAGCTTAGCGCACGCCACTGCAACGTGTGATGGAGGGGATGATAACAAAATACCTACAGCTCTCTAAATTTTTAGATAGTTAATTAAAAAATGAACAATTCACGAGACCGGAAACAAGTTTGTTGATATGGACTTCAAAAACCGGAAGTGATGAAAAGATTTGCTCGATGTAAACTTGCTTCACTTTTCTCTGATTTCATAGGGAAGAGCTTTAATTTGTAATAGCTAAAATTTTCAGGCTACAGCTTAAGTCGTTGAAATATTCCGATTCCATGCTTAGCTACAAAACGAAATGATGGAAACAAAAAATACCTGAAAATTGTTGATTTTATGAATATTCGAGTAAAAAATATTGTTCTAGGAAAAAAAGGGATAAAAGAATTCGTTATGGACGACATATTTTTTATTATATCTATTTTTTTGCCTTTGTTTTTCCTTCATGAAATATTCTTTGGGTTGAAGAAACGTGTAAAAATCATGACTGGTATGAGAACTCGATTATGAAAAGTCGAGAAAACGATGATAAAATACTAGAACAATTTTGGCTGAGAGAATTTTTCAGTTTCATCGCAAATACATGCAAGTATTTTGCCGATAATCATTCCAAATTATACATTATATCCTTCAATAGGGTCTTTTTTTTCATCGACATGATAAAAGATTCCTAAAATTCTTCGCAATTTGAAATAACGACTAGAAATCTTTGCGAATGTCTCAACTAAAAGGGGTCTTTTTCCTACGATATCACGACCTGCAAATCGCGTATATTTCGTTACAACACATGCGACTTGAAGTAGTGGGAACTTGGAAATATAGCCCGAGGGAACTGTAAATTCTCGGTGGTATGAGTTTTTCCCAGAAATGGGAAATTTCGTAGCCTTATCCGCAGGATAGAAACTCACGAGAACCCTATCGATTGCAATTGAATTGAATGACGACTTGTTCCCCAGTCTCGTACGTCCCCTTGCCACTTGCATGTACGTAATGCACGCCCGCGTGTGTATTATTAGGTGCACGTGTTTTCCGCGTACATAGGCTACCAGTACATGCGAGGTATTGTAAGGGAATCGGAGAACAGAGAACTGTCGAGTATATGCAAAGCCGAGGGTAATGCATGTCCATTGGCTTGTTAACGTGGCTTTTGCGTTCGTCCTTCGGATTATCCAAATCTATTTTAAAGTTGGTACATCCCATAAAAGCGACATTGAAGTAAATCCCTTCGAGGTATTACAGGAAATAACACTAATTACCTTCGCAGGTAACGTCGAGGTCCAGATTTATTACATCCACGTCAACCCTTTTTCGACATTACTCACTTTACGAGGATTATCAAGTTGTTCCTCTTAAAAGGATGCATCGATTTAGTTTTATCTGCATCGATTTCATTGAGAGTTTGAAAATGTTGTATCTCGTAATTATCCATTTTCCTTCGCGAAGAGAGAATAAGATCCAAAGTTTTGCCATCAGCGCAAAGTACCGTTTCCACGTCTCCTTTGATGAGAAAGAGCACATTCGAAACGACGGTAGATCTTTTTAACAAGCTTTGCACGTGTCCTCGATAATCGTAAATCCAAGTATCGTAGCGAAAATCGAGTTTCCAATATAATCTTCCAGAGCCACAAACGTCGTTATGTGGAAACGGGGTTGTCGAGGAAGGGGAAGAATGCGATTGCGGATGGGAAGAAGACTGCAGGGACTCGTGTTGCTTTCCTCAACGTCGTTATCCTCCGGCCGAGGAGCGCCCGTGCACTCTTACACCAGGCTCGGTGTGCAGTCCCAGCCAGGTTAGTATCCGCTTCCTTTTTAAAGCGACATTGCCAAACAACGGTCCGACTATTTGTTTCCTTTGTTCCCGTCCCGCCGTCCCATTTCCTTAACATCTCGCTCTAATTACGAATTTATACTTCCAATTTGTTTTTTCTTTCACTTAGCGCGCCGCTCTCGTCACTGTTTTATTTTTCGGCAAGATTGCGAAGAACTCAAGGACAAAAAAATCTTAACTTTTGCAATGAAATTATGCTTCAACGTGGGATAAAAACTTTTCATTTTATTCATTGAAGTTAATTAATATGAAGATCCGTGCAAACTTTACGAGGCAAAAGATAATTGTAATCTCTCGGAAAGATCTCTTTTACAGTTTATTACAATTTATTCTTGAATGTGTTTAACCTGATTCCAGTGAATTTAGTCTCATTGTTGTACTTCGTTTACTGAACAAATGTTTGCTTTAACTTTGCACAGGGGCCGTGTTGCACCACCGACTGCAAGCTGAGATTCAGCGACAAGTGTAGAGACGACAACGGTTGTAGAGATGCCAGTTTTTGCGATGGACGAGCGCCCTATTGTCCTCCGTCCATTAACAAGCCCAACAAAACCATCTGCAATAAAGAGCTCGTTTGCTTCATGGGGGTGAGTACCGCAGAAATGAACAAGTCCAAATAAATTACGAATCCCTCTTACGGAAACAATGCGTGCTTTAACGCTTTTGCATTTTTCCACCTCATTATTGCGTCCTTTTCGTGAAAAAATCTTGTGATGGCCATTTTCTTCACTGGTTTTACGTGAAGAAAATGTACTTTTAGCCATTGCCGTAACTTGATAAAGAAGAATTTAACGTTAGGAAAGATCATTAACAACAGAATGAAATGAAAAGGTATTTTCCGAAAAGTTTTTCAAAGCAACATTCAAATTCTAATGATGTAACTTTTGCGGTCGTGCTCAACATCGCAATGTTGAATTATCGATTGAAACTCGCAAGAGACCAAGGAACGACTACACGCTCGCGATTATTGCTCAACTTTCGAGGGTTATTTGGTAACTTTAGCTACAATTAAAAGACCTTCAGTTACCCTCTGAAACCGTATTAATGAGGAATTATTGTTATTACTATTATCGCGAATATTTTCGTGATTGTAATGGATTATGCGAAAGGTTTAGCCGCAACTTTAGTACTTGCTGGAAAGGCACTTAATTGTTATCGAATTGATTTTAACGCGATGAATAATGACCGCTATTGTACCGATTTAATATGCTGGTTGTTGCAGTGACGTCGTACGTTGAAATATTAATATTAAATTGAAAGCATCGACGTCGAAAAATATCGAAACAATGCATTTCCTCTACATTTTGAATGCATATGAAAAAGGCTGGTATCAATTTAACTCCAAAACGACAAATAGTATTTTTTCATGTGTCATGTATACAAGTATTCTATTTAACCCTATCAATTATTGAAGAACTGATTTTGCTACAGATAAATTCGACTTGTATTACCATGAGAAAATTAAGATTTTGCAACTTTGTACACAATTTTTTTAACATCAAATCGATAGTGTACATTATCGAAAAAAGATTTACAATGATACACCATATAATTTGTAAAAAATTTAATGTAATAACGCTGAACAAATTACAGCTTAGAAAAAGTTGTTAATTTTTGTGAAGATTGGTCATCTTAATTATTTTTGAAAGACAGAGTTAATAAATCTATCTGCGCTGGAACAGTGGGAAAATTACGTGCATCCGTGAATTTGGAAGTTTTGAAAGTTAATATTTTGAAGGTATAGAATTTGCAAGAAACATGTCAATTTAGAAGCAATAAAAGAACGCTGCAAAATCGCTCCTCTCTCTCTGCCAAACAACCGGTAGAAATCACGGTCGCAACAACTTTATCACTTTCGCAACTTTGTTCCGCGTGTATCAACCACTTGTAAAGCCCGCGGATTTACATTATTCATTCAGTCTAGTTGAAATCGAGATTGCTAGAAGTCGTCGTAAACACTGAGCTCATAAAAATGCTTATTCTTTTTCGGTAAATAAAGAAGGAAGGTAATAAATACCGGCGACTGTTTTCTCAGTAAATAAAATAAAACCTATTTCCCAGCAAAGAAAGCGGAGGACGAAAGAGTGAAAAAAATACTGCACGAAACAATTTAAATACGCCGACACAGGTTTTTCAGCGTCACAAACGAGCGCGTTGCAGTTTACATTAAATTGCAATCTGCATGAACATCCATTACAAACGCGGACTCCCCGCGCTGTAATATATTTTCATAGCGGCTTAACTTTTTTCGTGGCGTACGCGCGATAGTAATTCTCACGAGCGTTTTATTCAAATATTCCTTTTTTTTCGCAGGAGTGCACGGGCAGCATTTGTCTCGCTTACGGCTTGGAGTCCTGTCAGTGTATTTCAGGACCAAACGATGCGGCCACCAAAGCCTGTGAATTGTGCTGTCGACTGCCCGGAGAAAATCAACCCTGCCTGTGAGTTAACAAGCAATGTTTGTCTTGAAATGTTTGAACTTGCCGCGACGCCCCGGAAGACATCCGTGCTCTTTCTCATTCCCTCGGTCGTGTCTTCGAGAAATACGATTCTATACCGTAATTAAATAAAACGTAAACTCTATTATCCCCGTTACTCGATTAAGCATCCTTTTCGATTAGCGTTGTAGACATACGAAACGGGGATAAACTCCTTCCATTCCCCGCTGAAGTTTGGCCACATTCGAAAGACAAATAAATGAAATGACTCAGGACTTGACATTCCTTGAAAACGCTTCTTTTCTGTCGCTACTCTTCCTTGAAATATTGTTTCTTATCGCTTTTGTTTCGTTTTTCAAACAAGATTCCGTGGGGCTCGTCTCATTTTTTTCCCCTCGTTGCGAATCAGAGTTTCTTTTTTCGCGAATAATTTCCGAACGTTTTACATTGATCTTCATTCTTTGGACAATTATTTCTAAGTTTCAATCATGAAACGAGAGAGGTTTTTTTATAAAATGTCCTATGTTACCGAAAAACTGTTGTTTCATTGCACATTTTTAACTCATCGCGATCTACTTATATCTATTTATAAAGAAATTATGAAAGTGCTGAAAGAATTTTGAGTCATCTATTAAAGAAAGCAAGTGGGAGGCTCTCGTAATTCATTTTATGCTTACGTACAGTATTTGAAGCAAACTTTGAAGGGATAGGATGTAATGTAGGGCCATGAATGAGGTCTTTCCATCATACTGTATTATAACCCTGCTATAATATTTGTTTATGAGAAATGCATGAATACTGAGTACAGTAATAAAATTTTTATCTGCTTTTCATTACAAAAATAATGTCATTTTTCATGCATGCGTGCCTTTTTTTTAGTCGTTGAAAACAATTAACGTTCATGAAACTACATCGCATTAATTTTTTCATTACTGAATAAAATACACAATGAAGAGAGTTTCCCGTATTCCCGTAATTATTTTTCAACCAAATTCGAAAAAATTACGGAAATATATTCTAGCACTAAGAAAATAATTATAGTATTTTGTCATCGTGTCATCGTTTTTTTGTCAATATCAAATAATATCTTGTTTCAAAATACTTTCAGACGAATGAAGAAAAAAAATTGAATTATAAAAAAGAAAATAAATAAACAAGAAAGCAATAAAGCATGAAAACTCTTTAACTTATCGCTAAGTTAAAAATAGTACAATTTTAAAAGAGATTTTAAGGAAATGAGATGGATTTGATGGTAAAATGAATCTATAAAAAAGGATATTAAATTGCCGCATTTGCGCCGTTCATTCTTCATCTTTTTTTCCATAATAATTTATCTCTTTCGAATTGCCAGCCTCTTTTTGTGTTCAGTGCCTATATCAAATAGTCGAAGAACTAAAAACATTTCTCGTATATTTCGACATTAATTTTTGATATTCGTCAACTTGTCATTTGGAAGATGTTATTTCGTAACTAAATGTTTCAACGACTCAAACTATGTTTTCTTGAAAATCATACTTTTTACAAAGTAACAAACTAAAAGTGTATTAATCCAGGGCACTCTTCTCCATGAATTATATCAAAGATGATTATTGAGAGACTCGTCACGATAATCAATAATTAAAACGATTCCAGATTTCGAAAATAGACTCCTCTTCAGCATAATCTAATCAAATTCTACCTGATTATTTATTCGTTAATCTTTTACACGTAACAAGAAATTCATTCTAAAATAAGGCAAATAAGATGTTTGATTTATACCAGCCAGAATAATCTGCTCGTGCTAATAAAATTAGTCCAATAATATCATATTACGTAAATTATATTACATTTTTTTATTATTTTCACATAAAAGCGTTCGATACCGTGCGATTCTTGAACGTGCTCGCCGTTCTTCTTTTCAGTTTCAATTTGGATTTTTCCTTTTTCAGTTCATCTTTCGATTGGAATGCACCACCATACGACATTCCCGATATGTTTTCCAAGCCTGGTACTCCGTGTAACGATTACAATGGTTACTGCGACGTTTTCCAAAAATGTAGAGAGGTAAAATCTTTGCGAAGTCTTGTAATCTCTGATAAAACTTGTGACCAGATAATCAGGTAAAATTGTTTTTTTCTTACTTTAATTAATATATGGAACATTCATTTCCTAGGTTGATCCGAGTGGACCATTAGCAACTTTAAGAAAGTTCCTTCTATCCGACGAGAGTCTAGCTACTTTTCGTAAATGGATTAACGAGCATGGATACGCGATTACTTTGATAGTCTTAGGAGCTATTACTTTGATGGTAAGTAATAGAAAATGAAGATAATTCTTTGAAACCAAGAAATTTAAGTCCAAGGTCTCTAATTGCTTAAAAAAAGGAAATGTTGACATTACCTTTTATTCGGAGGGTAGATAATAAAATTACAATACAATACAATACTTTGTTCGTTAGAAGGGACGAAGGAAAAAGTTAGTCAAAGACGACGTGAAGCGTAAGTTTACACAAAGAAATCGAAGCTGTACTTTCGCTAGGTTTTTCATTGTCTTTGAAACACGTTCACATTGCTAGTTGATAAAACATTTATAGAATTTTAGATGCATATTGAATGTCGAAATGTCATTACACGTTGAGGTTCTTCAGTACATTTAAAAAGCTTACACAAATTCATGAAGTACCCTATAAAGCTTTTTAAACTTTGTAGTACAAAATTAGAATACAATACAGCGTCCTATTCGTCAGCTTTTAATGATTGCAGCTATTTTACTCCGACAACTAAGAATCGTAAAGTTCATTTTAATTGTCAAACTTGGAATAAAATGTTGCCATGAAAGTGTTACTAAGTTACGGTCGTAAATCCGGGCTGTAGAAGATGGTCTTCGAATGGATACGAAATAAGGCAGGTCAAGCCGTAAATGCTTTTGCTACAGTCTAGATTTGTGTCCAAGGGCCACTTGGCTAAACGAGCGTCGTTCAGTGTCCCTCGACGTTTGAAACGAAAGTCTGGAATTACGAATCTGATGGGATCAATATTCTCTCGTGTTCCTAGATACTCAGCACCAGGTTGTTGGGAAAACGACCGGACCAAAAGCTCAAATCGGTCACGATAATCCACAGCTCGACGACGGAGACAGTGCGGCTGCCCCCGGAAGGGGCCGAGGGCGTAACGGTTCATCCACCGGCGGTTCGTGCGAAACTACCTCTGAGCAAGAAAGTCAGGGAAAAAAGACACCACCGAAAGCATAGAGACACCAGTGCCAATGTTAAGAACAACGATAAATCGGCAAAAGTAAGCTTTTCATTCAAATATTTCATTACCCGCGTGTTCTTTAATCGACAATTTATTATTGGATGAAGAACTTCAACGGAATAAAGCCATAGTTATTAGTTTTTCTTTAGAATCATTTTCAGAAACATATTTCTCGTGCCAAATGGTAAATGGAAGACCTTATACTATTCAGACTAATTCAGCATTTTATAGAATACCCAATAACTCGAAGGAAACACAATACAATTTGATCTCTTGCTGAATAATTCATCAATTTTTCCATTCTTCGGTGGATGTATAAAAAAGTAACATTGCTGCGAATTATTGATGAATGAGTGAATATTAAATGAAAAGACGGAAATCGAGAGAAAAGTAAAGTTGGAAAAAACATAATGATAATGACAATGCAGCAGCGTGGTTTGGTGAATAATTTTATTGAAAGGTCGGTAATTTAGAGGTTTTACAGTTTTTGTTTATTCGCGGCGTACCAGTAAAAAATCCCATCGAGTTGGTGGGGAAATAAGTTGCCGACAGGTTTTACAGAGGTTTTACTGATATATATATATAGATTTACAACAAAACCTAGCGTTGCTGACCACCGAATCCTGAAAACAGAATGTTGATTAGTATAATAAAAATAAACGGAAAAGGCGCGATACAATTCCCGAAACAACGAAACGAAAATCAATCCTAAAGCACAAAAAATGACACGATTATGTACGATTCCATATTTTTATCAACTTTTTCGCAATTGTTCTTTTTCCTTTGAAATCATCAGGGTTTCAATTTCATTAATTCGAACATTTGGCACGACGAGATAAAATTGGAAAATTGCCAATAGCTGTTTTTCTTTTTTCATTTATATCTCCTTTTCTTTTCCTTTGACAAATAGTTGAAGAAGAAGCGGGTAGCGCCGACCTCGACGGATGAGCCAGCTTGTAAACGACTGGCCGAAGCCTCGAGCGTTCCAGAAGCGAAGCAAAAGAAGATCGCCAAGGACAAACAGGAAGTCTGCAACGCCGGCAGCAAGAAGAAAAAGCGGAAAAAGAAAGAAGTGATCGACTACTCCGCGGCGCAGACGGAGAACGAGCCGACCGACGCCAATACTACGGACCCGAAAAACAAGGTCCGCTCGTGGCTCCTCGCGTCTCAGTGTCGAATCGAACCACCCGTCAGCGCTATTCCAAAAAGTAAATCGACGCCGATTGGGCTCGCTTCGGCGAGCGCTCAGCAGCAGCCGGGAAAAGCCGCCAAGGTCAAGCAGGTAACTTTGCGCAGATTAACGAACCCAAAGTCGCGGAGCGTCGGTTCCCTGGCGAAGAACGAAAGCAGGAACGACCGAGTGAGACTCCAGGTCGTCTACAAACCACCATTCAAGTTCAGCGTGAAACTTCGGAAGGCCGATAAGGTCGGCCAAGTGCCTGTTGTGCACGGACAGGTCGTAAGGAATTCGGGACCAAGGACGGGAGTTCTGGTGCGGACGAAGAAGAAAGACAAGATGCGGCTCGGACGCGGGAAAAATCAACAGAATGCTACCGGTCGGGCCAACAACGTCTGCATCTCTGAACCCCCGTGTTCGGATCTTCATACTGTACCCTCCGATCTCGAAGTTCTGCTCTCGGAGAGTGAGTTCTTGTTCTCGGACACGTGACCACGTCGCACGAGCTCCCTATCGATCGTTTTTGCCGCTCGCGATCTTTTGCATTCCTCTCCCACTTCGGTTTGAACTTTGACACCGGACAAGCTCAAGTCAAAACTTTTTAAACTGCTTTAAAAACGAAAATTCTTTCATTCGGAATATTTGTTCTTGATCAATAATGGGAGTCAATGCATGTAAATAAAGTTCACTGTGATTTCATCAATAAGCCTCGTCGAAACGTTCCTGAAGCGGCGACGAAAAGTCGTTTCTACGAAGATGTATTTAACCAACTAGTCACGGACTTTTCGCAGGTTTTACGTGAGACGGTGACTCTTGTAAATAATTTTTTTCGTCGCCGTGCACGTCGAGAGACGCACGAAAGCCCGCACACGTGAGATTTGCCGAGATCCCGAGAAAAATGAAATTAAACGGATTCACGGAAGCTCATTAAAATTCTTTAAAAAGTAGTTTCTTTCGGGCTTGGAGTGACACCAAACTGTTCTCTCTTTACATAAAGAAGCGTAATTTTAAGCGCGTTATTTAATTTTGCCCGCAACGGACGTGAAATTCTAGAATAAAAGCGTATTCTTAATATACAGTGAACAAATGTACCGAAGTGTTCAACCATTTTTCCAAGTACAAACCGATTTTTCATATTCCTCATTTGGAGCGTTTCCATCGTGCCGAAATTTCAATGTTGATTACTGTCATTTGACATTGATATCGATTTATAGGTCCCCTTGAGAAATGGATCATGCATGGATCATATATAACCATGTATAAAACATTTATATACCATAGAAGTTAAATTTCAGCGAGGTTTTCTTCTTATTCCTCATTTTCTTGTGCTTCTTCTTCTTCCTGATCGCCTTATTCTTCTTCTTCTGACGAATCTTCTTCCATTTCTGTTTCTTCTGGGCCCTTTCTTCGTGATTCTTCAACCGTGTTTTGTTGCCTATCCAGAAATTTCATGTTATTTGCTATGTTATTCGATTGCTTCGTGTAATCGTTACACGATTACGCTTCGAAGAGTGAATCCAGCCATGAGTACTAAAGGTTCTTTCAGCGGCTGCAGACGTTGGTGGTAGGTTGAACTATTTTGCTCAGATGTGTATTGGAACAAGCCTTTCCATCACAATTTTGCAGACATGTTTGACGCTGCTTGTGCAACCAGATTAGAGCTCCACCAGTTTTGGCCCGCACTGTACTCAGCGAATTCCTTTAGAACCACATCCTGATCTAAGTTTAATTTTATGCGCAGTTTTGGAATCGTCGCAATGCCTTCTAAATGCTATTGGCCCGTCAAACATTTTCCTTTGCTTAATCAATCCAAGAGATTTGCTATGAAATGTATTGAACAGTTGTGCTCGAGAAGACAAATTCAATGACGGCCTTAAGCAATTGAAAAATTGCTGCCATAAACATTTTTGGAGTTCCCGAAACATAGACAGCTTTCGAGAGAAGACACTTTTCTTCTTCTACTTTCAGAATGTAATCAAAAAATGGTTTGATTTTGACGAATTACTTCGAGCTTGTGAAGAATTTGGAGTGGATGCAGCTGTGGATGTTCGGTGTTTGAAGTGGTGCTCTCATCATTATTATCCACACAAAGTTTGTGCTGTTGTCTGAGTACATGTGACTCACTATTCCTCGTTGAACGATGAAACGGCTTAAGGCAGCGAGAAATCCCTCAAACATGAAAACGCTCCCGAGTTCCAGATGTACGGCTTTTATGATCATGCACACAAAAACGCAACTGTAGACTTTACTCGTCCCCGATTCTTATATTTTTTCGACACCAGTATTGACGGATGATCTAGCGCTGTTAATTTGAACTTGTGGTAAATTACCCATTTTATATTCAGCTGCGGAAGCGTTGAATCGACAGCAGCGATTATACCATACCATTTGGTAACTATTAACGAATCTTATTTGGCTTGACCAATTTCTTTCCTCAGTGCTTTGGACATGCTCCAGTTTTGGAACATTCGATTTTAACAGAAGCCGCTAATTATTGAACTATTAACAAAGTTTGTTTCCGTTTCCGCGTTGTATCTAATTCCAATATTTTTCAAATCGTTACTTTATATAATTCTAGGATATTTCATATTCTGAACTATTTTCCGCCAAGGATACCCGGAATAAAATTTTTTAGCAATGAAAATAAAATTTGAAGTTCGAATCTTGAAATCTGTCTTTCTTTCCGCTGCAAGGAAGACTCCAAAGGACTCTCTGCATTTTTTAGGTCTTGGAAGCAAGATTACGAAAGAATTCTTCAGTCTTTCGTAATCTTGCGAGACTTCCTAAGCATTAAAAAGCATGACTCTCAAAGACTTCTTGACCCGACACAAAATTCATGAATAGTAAACAATTTTGTTTTGAAAATATTTAAACAAAACAAACAGAATTTCCAGTGACGCAATGCAAGACCTAATTTAATTAAAGAAAAAAGATTTTGTTAAATCCAACAAATTGCCTATTTGACGAATTCATTAAATGTATTGTCGAATTTAACAAAACATTTTGTTTTATCAACGAAATGTTTTGTTGAATTTTATAAAAGGTTTCGTCAACTCAAATTCAACGAAACATTTCAAAACAGAAATTTTTTTATCCCAACCAAATTTTTCTCTGAGTGTAGCAGCTTTTTGGCCCTTTTTATGTTTCCAATAGAAACGCCAAATAATGCTTTTCCTGTGTGCTGCGGGTCGCGTAGATCGGTCTTCGCGCCTACCCATTGTAATGTCACGGATCGAGCATCCGTCATCACTTGGGCGTAACCAAACGAGTCTGGACCACTGCTGCACACTACATGGCAATGACGCATGTTGGTAAAGATCTATTTCTAATTTTTTGTCTCCCCAGCAATGGAGAAGCACTGAACCTTCGCGAAATGTCGGTACGAAGTTTAAAGCGATGTTCAGAGTCAAATATCTTGGGAAAGATCTTTCACCTAAGATTTACCATGACCGTTTATACCAACAGTGTAGATTCCTGGTCCGCTCTGGGTTCGAGATCAGCGCATTTAAACAATTACTTGGGTAAAGGAATACGAATCAAATCATGACACTTGTGTGCTCGTCGTATTTGGCATTCGCCATTATTAATTACCCCATCAGTTACAAATCTAGTTCTTTGGCGTTACTAACCTTTAGATACTACAAACAGTAGCATAATTTCAGTATTCGTTCAAATCGCCGAAGCTCTCAGATGATGTTCAAATACGAACGAAGTATCACAGAATGTTGCCGTACCAATGTTGCTATTAAAGCTGTCGAATCGATATCAATGTGACATTCACGTTACTACATGAAATGAGAGTAAATATGGTGGAAACGCTCTAAATATTGAATATTTTATCTGATTAGCTTATTTCGTTTGTTTGAATTCATTTTTTTCATCGAGGATCGTAATAATCGGTAAATATTTATCTATTATTATTTGGGCTTCAGACGGGAACAAGTTAGTTGAAAAAATTCAAGAAAAAGAGTTTAGGGACAATCGTAAAGAGTAACATAGTATGGAATTGATGCGTATCAAGAGTTTATCGAGATCTGAAACAGTTCGATGACTTTTTAGGATTAAATAAAAAAATGAAATAACATAATTAAAGCGTTGCTCAAGCATTTCAGGAGCTTCGCTTCGTCGAGTCGAGAGACGAGGGTGCTACTGAAACTCGTGAGATATTCTATTTTCAATAATTTTTAGATAAAATGCTTTTGTTACTTGTTAATTGTTATCGTGTGTATACATAAACGTATTGGACCAAACGACTAAATATGTAACGATCTGTCGATTTTATTTTTAGCTTTTTCACTGAGTGAATCTTATTTTTCAAGAAATTGGAAAAATCCATGTTTAGAAGTTCATTTGGGTGATGTCAAAAAATGTGTAAACGTAAAATCGACATTGATCGTACTACTCGCCAACTCGCGTTGCTAAAACTTTATAACATGTTGCCATGTAATCGCTGTAAACGTCGAAAAAGCCACTCGTTCACTGTGATACGTGCCAATACGAATTACAGACACTGCCCTTCTATTCATTAGCAAGTTTTTTTACTCGCATTCTGGTATCCTGAAATTATGTTTCCGGCGCGCTTCGAACTTGTTAAAAGTTGGTTCACTAATTTGTTCCGGTAATTCCTAAATGAAACATAACTTCAGGATGTCACGGTTCATTTACTATAGCGTAAAATTTTTATTGCTCACGTAGACGAAAATTTTTAACTGGGACATTTTTACGAAACTTCAAAGATAATAATTTTTCAGACAGCAAGAATTCTCTGAAATGTTCTACTTTTCAAAGTTTTTCCAAGTTAAAAAATGTTATTTTCGCAACATCAAAGCTGCCAATAATGTTCAAACAAACAACGAGTCATTGCATGAGTTGTAATCAATTCGAAACATTGTTCCTGATGATCGACGTATGTATAAATTCGTATGAATGATCGATTGAAGGAATATTCAATTACAAATGAAAATAATTCTCTAAAGCGTGTTTTTCAATTAAAATTGGTTATTCAATCAAAAAATGCAGCATTTTGCGCGCTTTCTTGATATAGAATGAGTTCAGTGTAATTGGAAACCGAGTATAATGAAGATTGATTAAACAAAAATTTCAATGAACTGAAAATAGAAGTGAAGCTATTGAATAGCAAAAATATCATTTCAAATGCAATAAAATGGCAAATTATATCTAAGAGAACGGCAATGGCATGTTGGGTTCGTAAATATTTCGCAACAAAACTGTATGCATATAGTAAGATGTAATTAGTGGACAGCGCAAGCGACAAGTTGCTAAGTCGAATATTTTATATTTTTGTGATGTTGTACATAGTATACATAATAATACTAGCTTAAGCGAAAATGCTTTGTTATTTCGAAATAATCCATTCCGTTCCATTTTTTATATGACTGAAACTTAATTTGTGCATTAAATAAATTCTGCCGACGTCGAGGTTGAAAAAAATAACCTATTATCGTTTTCAAAATTTTTAAATCACTCCTATGTTCAACTAAAATCGTTAATATTAAACTTACATTAGGTAATTTTATGCAAAAATGTGATTTTAAGTTTAAGAGCCACTCGATAGTTTCAAGACGATAAACAATACAACTTTGACAATGTCGCTTGAATGGATGTCATTAAAAATAATTGCTCTCTACCTTTTTCTGAAATCTTATTTCAATTACTTTTGCTTACTGTCGAATTTACGTCTGAACAATATTATTTGTACTTCCTTACAATTCTCTATTTATTTCAAGTTTGGCACTATGTAGAACTGGGTCGTCGGTAAATGAATCAATTGTTTGAAATTATGACGTGCATCTTACGCTCAATTAGCGTTACATTTTTGAAACAAGATTGAACGAATGCAACCTTTAACGATCCAGTTTTGAGTCGAAAAGTGTATTTTTGCGCTTTTATCAATTGGACTAATTACGATTGAACCTTATCATTAAATTGAAGAAAATTCTTTTCTCGAACTCCGGTGCGCTTGTGCATTGCACAACAAGTCTTCCAATACGTTGGTTATTTTCTTGTACAGCAATTTCAGATTCATGTAGAAATGATTGGAATGATGAAAATTCAATGGTCTATTGAATTTATGCGGACGAAAATATTTTTTGAATTGAATCAAAGGAATCGAATTCGATACTCTTCAAACGCTCCATGAGAAAAATTATTATTTTTATAACCAGATATTATTCTAAAAACATTGAATTGAAAATAAGAGGCGAAAGGGCTGCTTTTTTGTTACACTCGAAAATTGTTTGTTTCTCATCCATTATTCTAACAAAAGATATATTTTTTACACAATGTTTGAATATGTTTAGTCTCTTTTCCGTTACTTCCATGATCGCACAGAACTCGCTCGAAATTTTTTCAGTTTGAGAAATTAAATGGTATAGAAAAGAAATGAAAAGCTGACCTTTAATTATTGTAACTTGAAAAATACGAGGCTGCTGTATTTTTACACGAACCATTGCCCTTGTGTAAATAGCGTGAATGACGGCTGTAACGATAACGTACTGTGTAAATAATTATATGTAGGATAAAACCTTGTGGATACATTTATTTTAAGAAAACGAAGCTCTATGTTGTATGTGAATGTCCTAATCGTCTTTCCGTTTCTGCGTTCCATCAGAACATTGTTAGCTTTCTGTAAGCGTAGGACAAATAAAGACAACTTTTTACATAAAAAAAGCACCTGACATTCTTTCTTCCCACATTTCACGTTTCAATTGTAAGGTAATTTCTATTAATGAATGAAATTTAATTATTTTTGCGAGTCACATGCTACAGTTGGTTTTCGTAGAAAAGTTTCTCAATTATAGAACATAATTCTATGTGAGGTGAAGGGCCGTTTTTACATTTCTACTCGGTTTTCGTGAAGCGCTATTTTTTCGACAAAGCACTTAAAGCTATGAAATAAAATCATCGAAAAAGGCGGAGTACCGGTAAACGCGGTAGTCTTTCAACGTCTGTTTCAACTCCCAGGGTGATACTCGTCCAGAATCTACGTAGTTTTCCTATCGGTGAGTCTCTCCACGAGGAAATTCACCACAGCGATTCATGCCCCTAATAGTAATTCGCTGAATTTGCGAGCAAGCACCTTCCCCAGGGATAATTTGTCAACCTGGAGAAGCAGAGAATCGTAGCGGGTGACGGATTGTTGCACGGTAAGAGATTTCAGCTAATATCATTATTTGAAATGTTTTTTAAAACATTTTAAACGGTGTTATTAAATTAATATAGCTTCATGAATCAATATTGTAATTTCCTAAACTTTCAAGATATTGTTGCCTGGGTAATTGAAAAACTTTCGAGTCTTTCCTTCTAATTTTATCGGCGCAGAATTAAGGAGAAGCGTTTCTCACCAAATTAATTGAACTACAAAGTTTAAACACTAATAAAAAATCGATTACTTGATGATGTAATTTATAAAAGAGAAATATTCCTTCACTTATCATTAAACAACAAATAGAATGATTTTAAACACTCCATTAAATAAAAATTTAGAGTATCTAAAGAATATTTTCGCTGTAACTCAAAAGCGCACATGCACCTGTATTTCGATCACTCATAAGCGCACAAGTCGCCCTCTTAAAAGCGTACACTACCATGTGTATGTGTTAGACAACTGTGTTTTTGTCAAATACCGTATATTCTGGTTTATGAGGATATAAAAGTTTCCTCTCTTCTTATTGTATATTGTATAATTGGCCTGCTTAGTAAACAACTCAAAAAAAAAAACACTGGACCGCCAGTTCTCGTCCGATCACTGAAGCTAAGCAATTTTGGGGGTAGTTATACTGGGACATTCGTGCTTCCGACTACTTAATTGCACGTAATTAAGAAACTAATTACAACTGTACAAAAACAAAAAATGCAACTTGTTCTAAACAGAATTCTACATTGTTTACGAAAAGAACAGAATCTAAGAAGTTATTTTTCACTCAAAAATCATCGTTTGAATTTCGAATTTTGCTTAGATGGTCCATTACTGGGACATTTACCTTATATCTTATTTCTATCATTTTATTTCATAGCTAAGGCATAGTTAGATGAAATTGAATTTTACGTCTCACAGAGGAAAGATTTCCATTTAACAGTTTCAGTTTACAAATCGCATTAGCAATTATTGATAATGCCATTAATGCCATAAATCATTATGATATATGTACATCATATTAATGTACAACAGAGTTATAATTTGCTGTTTAATTCAAGTTATATGGATTATTAACGTACGCTGTGCACTAATGCAATTACCAATTGTCTCATCTATTATCCCATTTGACAAACCGTAAGAAAATTAAGTAAAATGTATAAATTTATAACAGTTATAATTTCATTTGAAACAAAAAAACTTCGATCTACGAAATATTTCATACGAAATATTCATGAACCCTTCAAATTAAGTAGTGAATTTATTATAAAACACAGATTCATAATAACGAATAAAGCTTTCAATTACATAAACGAGACTCGAGATAATTTATTTATGAAACATTGATTAAATGTGAATCATTATAGAATAGATAAAAACTTTAATGATTTATTTGTAATAAATCAGCATCAACACATAATACAATTGTAACGAGCTTTCTCAATTATGTATTCAGCAATTAAAACCATGATTAAACAAAATATAACGTCACAATGACGTTGGAAATAGGACAACAAATAATTATTTCGGAAGAACGAACCAAACAGTTGGAATCTGTTTATAAACAAACAGATAAAGTAATCAGATCCAATAACACAAATGATCTGATTCGCCATGGAATCTCTTTTACATTAACGAATATTGATGCTTCTAAAAACACTGTCATTGGTTAACAGAATTTGTTCAAGTTCGCAATTCGTGGCCGTAGCCTTGGTCGTTTGTCAATGTAGCTTCTTGGTAAAGCATTTCCCCAACATTAGGTAAACATTTTACTCACAACGAAGTACGAAACTACATTATGGTAATCCCTTTAAATTACCCGACCCTAAACTATCTCTCAGCATTTCTTTTCTCTCGCATCCATCACTTCCTTATCCGCTTTTCTCAGGGTATACTCGACAGTAGTAAACATTTTTTTCACTCAATAAATAAGGGAGCTCCACAAAACGCATGAGTCATATTTTACTTCTGTAAACTGCAAGGCGATCATGCAACGATTATCGTCGTGCTCTATAATCTTTCCCTTTCAACGCTGGCTATAATCGTTACGCTTTTATTTTTTCAGAAATGATTTCATAAATTAGTTTCTTTCCCTGTGGATTCATCAATTTTTCGATACTGCAATCTTCTGGCAGTTATTAAAGACGATAAATGTTAATTTAAACATTATGATAAGAACAAAACTTGAGCTACAAAAAGTCTTTCATTATAAAAAGTTTTATTCTTCAGTGATCCAAGTTTCTTGGAAATTTCATAAATACGATGAAAGCTGAACCGTGGGAGAAGCAGTAGGTTCCGTTCTCTCGAATACCGAGTGACAGATACATTTATGAGTTCTGTAGAAAATTTGAATCGACATGGTACATACCTAACCGCGAACCTATAGTTGGCTCTTTCGCGTGTTCCTTCCTTTATTGCCATAGTTCACAAACTGCAGGAATAACGGGCTTTTAACTTTTCCCATATTTTCTGATTGGTACGGTGAGAGGTGGTTTGAACATAAAAATGTCCTGCACGAACGTCCCTGCTTTACGAGGTACGGTCACGGAGCTGGGGTACTAAAGGGGTACTCTTGGTCTTCTTACTTTACAAATAACGTATCGCGCTTAAGTATGTGGTATGAGATATTAATCCCGAGGTTTAGAGAAATATAAAAACTGATATTCCTGTAGATCGTATCAAATATTGATGGGTAAAACGTTACAAATATCGCTCTCTCAGAATGCCGCTTCGAGTGAAATGTCGTTTCTTTCAAAACATCACATCGGCATATTTTCATTTTCACGTAGCATTTCACGAATAATAAAGTTACAAAACAAATAATTTTCACACTGATTTATTATGGTTTTAAATTTTAATGTTTTTACGTATGTAAAATAGAATTACACATAGGGATAAAACTTTCGGTGCGTGTTATGTATGCAAGTGACATACAATAGAATAGTAAAGCTTAAAGCTCGCGGTCTATGCTTAAAACCAGCAGTTCAAGATTACGTCTCCGGTCTTGGTACAGCGAACCGTAACTTCGTTAACCGAGCGTGAAAGTGGCGAATTTCAAGTTGTTTCCTTCGGCTCCGAATTACCGATCGAGGGAAATAGGTCACACGTCAGTCCTATTCAGAATACTCGATGATCAGTTCTATTCCATTCTTCATTTCAGTCGATAAAATATATAGGGGTGATTGAAATTTCAATTTTGTTACTCAAAGGGGGAGGGGGGGGGAGCATGACTTCCCAATTTTCTCACTTTCAGGAAAGGGCGAAACGAGAATTAGAAAAAAACACGCTTATCGCGATTTCCCGATTTCCCAAGATGTTTAAGGAATATGTATTAATTATTAAATGAAAAAGTGCATAAAAACAGTGGTATTTTAGTGAATGAATAAAGTAATTTATGATAATACATTTCGTTTATAATTATACATTTATTTAATCTATTGATATTTTTTCTTACAATTGCAAAAATACAAAGAACGAGTATGTTTAATGCGTTGACAAATCTCTTTCAAAAGGAAAACCACTTTTCACATTATACGACGTGCTGAATTGCTTGTTAAGCCTTTTAAAATTTCCATTGCTATGGCTTGGCACTCTAAGCTAGTTCATTCCTAAACCGTGAGCCCACCGGGTTTTACCTTTTCATTTCCTCTCGAGCTTTTCCCAGCGTATCTTGAACTTACATGAATACCAAAACGCACATACCCAAAGCATATATAGATGCGCGCAGTCATTTAAATTTTTCATTATTTCGAGTGTTTCCTTTCCCAGCTAACACGAGTACTTACTCTGTAACTCAAGTACTAGGTACGTAAAACGGTGCTTATCTTTTATTTATTAATCTTTTCATCTCTCTACGTACGAATCCTCGCAAAATTTTTCATGTGAAATGTAATTTGAAAATATATCGGCAAAATTGGTTGCACATTTAACCTTTTGGGAATCGCAATTGTCATATTTTCGAGTCTGGTGAGTTATGCAAGTGGTATAACCAAAATATAGTCCGACGCGTCATAAAACTTCACAAGTAGTAAACGCCGAGTGTAGTGAGACGTTCGGACACCGATCATTCGAACTTGACAAGAAAAGTACGCTGGAAATTAGTCGGAATATGAATAAGACATTTTCTCAAGATTCTTTTCATCTCTGATGAAAGTTTTCATCCCTACTTCGTTGCCATTCCTTGCACGAGGCGGTTCTCTTAATTATCTGAATTTTTTCAGTCTCACAGCCCACCTTTTCATTCGAATTCCGTGTGTAACTCGACAAATTAGTTCCTTCCGCTGCAATTTCCGAGAAAGGCGCGCTAGTAACGACAATTTCGAGAGGAGTGAATGACGTCTTGAAAACGATCCTCAACTACGTAAGTCTCAAATTTCGTGAGACCGGAAAAGAGACGGTCCCAGTTGCTGATTAGGATGCCAAAGCTGCTTCCGATACGTCTTGAAATGCAAATTCAATCCGGCTGGGCGGTATCGACCAGCTTGCTACTGCATGAATAATACATACTGACCCTCTCTTTTCATCTCCCTTTACTCTTCCCTTCCTCATTTCAAGCTTCTCCCTTTAATTCCTCCATACTTTTTATCTTCTTTTATTGTTTGGCCGTTTCCCAAAAACAAACGAATTTCCAACGATGTCTAAAAGAATACAATGTTAATTTGATCGAGAAACGATTTCATGCGATAAAACGGAATTTTAGCAGCAGGAAGCGATTCTTTCGTGCAACAAACTGCTACTAAGTTTTGAAATAATTGTTTCCCTTTTTATGCCTTCTTTTACATCGCATTGTAAAAGAATACGAAACCATCTTCCTATTTATTACAAACGTTACGTTCAATACTGTTTTATTCAGGAATTTGTTTCAAATTACAAGTTGTAAAAGCTTAATAGAGATTGATATACGAACGAATAAAATTTTTTATTAGTTACTATAAATAATGGTACAGTTGTTGAAGCAATACGAGAAAAATGTCGTTGAGATCCGAAAAGAACAATAACAACCGAAAGACCATTGAGAGATAGACATTATTCAAGGACATGGAGCATTTTTACGATTGATCAAAATGACCGAAATCAAAGTTTAGCCTTTCCTAGAATATTTTCACGAGCTATCATAATATTGCTATTGTATTATTTTGGACGTAGTGTTACTAGGTGATTGTTTTACTAGAATGTAACGATCCAAGTATAATCAAAACATCGATAGAGCATTGATTTATTCCAGATACCAGCAATACTTTTACAAGAAGTATAACAATATTCCCTAAACCCGGATATTTTGGCCTTTCAATTGTTAATTAACTCGAAGAAACACATTTTAACTAAGAAATATTTTCCCATTTAAAATAATCTATTTCTGATCCTCTGATTTATTCCACCTCAAAATAGCCTCATGCTCTTTTCTTTCAAGTTAGAATAGTTTTAGGTTGTACATTTTTTCCATGTCGAGGAAAACCCAACGGTTTTACTCAACATCGAAAAGTCTTCGAAGACACAGTAATGGCACTGGGCTAATAAGCAAACTAGAGGTGAAAAATTTGTTATCAAGAGCTCATTCGCGCCCTTGAAATAATTCTAAAAATTGCAAACAAACGAAATTAGTCGATGAAAATAACTGTAAGTTTTTTGAAAGACAAAAAGTTTGCAGTGGAAATGGGCAAACATTGATTGAAAATGAAAATAGCAGCAGGGGTGACAGAAAGCTCTTCTAAATGCACACCAACATGATAATCTACAAAGACTCGTGAATGCAAAAAATAGCCATATCCAGATAAATCACTGACAAAAGCACAATGAAATCAACAATAGCCGCAATCACTTGTTAAAGTTTTTTGTATTATTTTAGTACTCGAGGCTTTGAAAAGAAAAAAATGGATGAGAACTTTCGCAGTGTATTCAATGCAGTTTTTGTATCACTTTTTGTTCTCTCGTAGCAAAGCATCAGGAAATATATATGAGTCAAGAATCACAGCACGACGCAACAAGTACTCCTTGGTACAGTATATGAGTTGATAGAATATTGATTCTTTCGTAAGTTGCAAAAGCTCCTTCCTGACAATACAACAAAACGAATCCCGAGGCGGCAAAATGAAATTCGTTTCAGAAAATTCTGGTATACAAAGTGCATTTCCGTTCCTTCCTTTTTTTGAACGCATAGCAAAAAATTGACGTTATGTTCAAGTCTTCGGTTGATTTATCACTTAAATAGCATAAAGTTGATAAGTATGTATGCAAGTAAAAGTTACCAACATAAAGTCGTCGAAGCTTTTATTAGTTATAGTACATGTTGACTGACGAAAGAAATTTAAATTAATGGCTTTAAATTATACGGATTCAACAGATTTATAAAGGGAATACGTTTGGTGTAAGGAATCACGGAAACGAATTATCTTTTGAACACAAAGTCTGAGAGACCATCACTGAAATCCTTTGTTTAGTGATTTCGAAAAGTCCAACACTCGTCTACGTTATTATACTCATTGAGCCATATTTCAGATGGCTGACATTTATTCGCGTTAATGTGCCCTCGCTCTCACGGTCTCTGGCTGTTTTCCACTTGGTCGTGAGGTAATGGGGCGAGAAGTTACCCTGTCTTTGCTTTAACCCCCGTCCCATTTTACTTGAAATCCAGGCTTCCTGCGTCACTATAATTGGGCAGAAAGCCCCGTAACAATAGATTCCCATCCTTCTCATCTGCCAAAGTTTGCTATCTCTGCTCTTTAACGAAGAAATGGCGAGAAGTACGCAGACAATGATGTCTCTTCACGGAACCTATGGGCGCTAAGTCCATTGGACTTTTTCATTCACACATTTAGTCACGTACTTGGCTCGACGGAACGAACTATTTCCACGTTTCTCATCATCATTAAAAAATCAATGTCACACAAAACGATGGAACATGCGAGATCGAAACTTTCCAAGTAAAAGTTGAACAATTCTTATGCGACGAAAAGTTTGAAGATTCGCATTTCTTTCCATGTATTTTGTCACTTTCATTTTTCCATTTTTTACAGTAAAAATTGGAACACCTTGAAAGCTGAGATTTTATAACAACGCGAATAAAAATCGTTATTATAATTTCAACAGTATTTCTCTATGCTATAATATACTTAATCGATATGTAGACAACTATTTTCGGAAGAATAGGCAAAGGGAGGAAAGTATGAATGAAAAGATCAAAGAGATAAGCGAGACTTTAGCTGAAAAGGACAGGACACAATCGCAGATAACGAAGATAGAAGAAGAAATTGACTTCTAGAAAATCTTGCAAATCGAAAAGCCTTACGACGTGCTCTTTTACGTACCGAAGAAAAGATCTAATCGAAGCCGAGTCGAAATAAGTGAGGAGAATGAAAACTGTTAAGATTAAAATGTACCCAGCCAGCGGATTTTATATAATCATGATCTTAAGTAAATTATGAGATAAGGTAAATGTCCCAGTAATGGACCGGGCCGTGAAAGAAATACAAAGAACGTGATTATTATTAACTTTTTCTACAAAAAAAACTGTCGTTTCAGACAACACTCGTAGTTAAAAATAATTTTCAATTTTAATCGTAATCACGTTTTTCCCAGCCATGTCCATTACTGGGACATTCTCGCTTTCGGCTACTTAATTGCACGTAATTAAAAAACTATTTACAACTGTACAAAAAAAATGCAACTTGTTCTTAAGAGAATTCTACATTGTTTACGAAAAAAACCGAATCTGAAAAGTTATTTTTTACTTAGAAATCAGCGTTT
>JABFQM010000652.1:0-31161 GCA_022816865.1 Zelostemma sp. ZL-2020 | reverse complement strand
ATATGAAGTCTTTTTTAATCACACTATACTTACCATATGGATCCGTACGGTTCCATCTACAAAGCTGAGTACGATCAAATAGTTCAAAATAAATGGTACTCGATTCGTCAGCGTTTCACTTTCTATATATATATATATATATATATATATATATAACAATAACGTGGTCCAAAATTATGTTAGATTTTCAATTTTTCAACTGTATGCTCATATGTTTGCTTTTATAATTCCGATACTACTTAAAATTGAAATTTATTGATCGAATAATCAATTGATTTATTTTCTCAAAAGATGACCACCGTTTTTGCGATAGAAAATATCGTGGTATGTGTGGTGCGTTCAGATAGTTCAGTCGCAAAAAACGATATAACTACTTGAATCTTTCTATAATTACGAATATAGTTGTGTTGAAATAATATCTGAAGTGACTAATCATTTTTAGCGGACGGCACATATAATATCGAAGACATAATAGACGTATACAAAGCTGCTGAAGCCATTTACAACGTAAGTAAGAAAATGAAATTAAGAAATTTCAATATAATTGAAGTAACATTTATGAAATGTAGAAGATTCCACCCTTCAAACCTACCCCTACGAATCTAGTTTTATACAGAGGGTGAGCACCATTAGACGCCAAGTTGAGCTGATCGAGAAAACCTCTGTTAATCGACTATTCAGCAAGGACCAACTCACAGTTGCTTTAGCCAAATTAAAACTAAAATCAACCCCTGGACCGGATCTGATCTCGTACAAAGTTATCGACAACCTAACGGAAAAAGCGAGGAACCTGCTTCTATCAATCTTCAATATGATTTTTATCTATGGTTCTGTTCCTTAAGCTTGGAAATCCCACGATATTACATTTATACAAAAACCAGAAAATAAAGGATACAGACCAATTGCACTCGTCTCGTGCGTGCTTAAGATTTTTGAAAAAATCCTCCAAAAAAGAATAGAGTACTGGGCCGAAAAAAATAAAAAAATTTACAAATTCTAATTTGGTTTCAGGAAACAACAATCCTGCACTGATAACATCAACGTCTTAACAACGGACATCAAAAACAGCATGATAAACAACAAAATCCTCGGTGCAGTCTTCTTGGATTTACAGGGAGCATTTGACAATGTCCTTCCAGGGACCCTTTGCAATAAACTAAACGATCTTGGACTTCCCGACAAAATCGTCAGAATTAAATTTGACATTATAAGAGAAAGAACAATCAACGGTTACCAAAATGGTAAATATATGGGAACAAGAACATCCTATAAAGGCCTGCCACAGGGAGCCATCCTTAGCCTCATCCTCTTTAACATTTACATAGCCGAATTGAGAAAACACATACAAGTTGGTGTCAAAATTCTAATTTATGCAGACGACGTCGTAATATACTTTCCATAACACGTCTATCGAAAGTTCGATTTTCGACGTCTACAGAGAAGCGCGAAAGCGGCCGATTCCCGAACTACCATTACTTTCGCCACAAGTGGCGAAAATTGATCAGCTGGAGTGCCGAAAGTTCAATGTAGGGTGGGGAAAGTTGATGCGTTCTCAAAAACTCTTCGCACCAATTTTTAGGTTATGGTCCGCAGCTTCTCTGTCGACGTCGAATCGAACCTTCGATAGACTTATTATGGAAAGCTACGTGTTTAACACGTGGGGAAGAGGCGATTTCGAAGAGTGCGATGGCAACACTCGCCTTCGGCTCGTGTATGCCAACTCCACACTCTTCGGAAATTGCCTCTTTTCCCCACTTGTCAAACAAATAGCTATTAACTGTTTCCGAGCGCGCGGCAAGTTTTAACATCCAGACGCTCAATTTATGTTCATCAATAAACAACATCAGCAATACCCTCTAAAAATAATTACGTTAAAAATACATTTACTGCATGGAATGAAATGCACACATCACGAAACGTATAGCAAATATCAAATGTGATATTGACGAGGCGAGAGTAAAAATGAGAAACATTCTTGTTTGCAGCAAAAGCGCGTCAACAAATGTTGAAAGCAAAAGCGCGACAAATTTATTTTAGTTCAAAATCGCGACAAATATAGTTCAGCGGAAAAACGCGACAGCTCAAGTTGCATTTTTCCGCTGACACATGTTTGTCGCGTTTTTGTTCTGACTTTTTTTCTCGCGTTCTTCTGCTGATTGTATTTTGTTGTGTATTTCCACTATATTTTACTCTGTTTCTTTGTTACTCTATTTAAATGTCTTCACTTATTTCTGCACGTCTATTCGTGTTTTTAGCGTTTAAAGGTAGGGGAGACCGGGGCTAGTTGTCACAAGGGGCAAGTTGTCACAGTCAAATTATTTCGGGTCCTATGTACAATTAGGCAAAACCTGTCTGACCTAATATATATTAGGGCACGATATATCTTAATATGTAAGTTCAGTGCAATCCTCGAAGTTTCGTTAATGTTATTGCAAAATAACTGTTTTTAAGCTCGGTGAGTAACTTTTCGTCCGCTTCCTTTTTTTCTCCTAGGAGCTTTGTTTCAGACTTTTCTTTTAGAGAAAAATCAGTTTTTGCATGGGTGAGGGATGTATTTTCAAAGTCTTATCGCGATTCAAACTTGAACTCTAATGTTTTTGAGTAAAAAATTAATTATTAATTCGATGGTAAACCAATTATTAAAAATTTGTTTATCATCGAATGAAAATGAGGGTTCTTTCGTGTCTAACATCATCGAGTAAAATGGGAATTCTCCAATTAGAGATAAATCAGCACTTGCGTATGAAACATAGTGTGAGAAAGTGGGCCATCTGACGGGAAAGTTTCCAAATTTGGAGCCGAGTCACATGGAAAAAGATTAATGACAGTAGATTACATCGGATTCTGTCGAGAGGTTTAAACATGCAATTTCCGAGAGAAGTTCGTACCGCCTTGCGTAGCTCAGTTGGTAGAGCAATCGCCCGGCAAGCGAGAGGTCCTGGGTTCGTCCCCAGCGTAAGGTGGAATTCTTTTCGGAAAATTGCAATTAACTTGGATGGTTAATTTCGTTGAACTAATTTCTTGAAAAATTTGTTTACCATCGAATAAAAATGAGGGTTCTTTCGTGTCTAACATCATCGAGTAAAATGGGAATTCTCCAATTAGAGATAAATATAGGTTTCATCTCAAAATCAAATTGCGTATTTGATTATATTATAATTATTTTATATATTAAATTTTTTATTGTATCACCATTAAAATCTGTTACAATTATTTCGATATGAGTCTACAAATTACAAAACAATGAAAGTGGAAATCAACGCTTGACACGCAAGACAATAGAGGCGGTGGCAAGCGCGAGGATGCGAAAGAAGCAAATGAAAGAGCAGATTTCGTGTGAGGAGTCCTTACCATGCTTAGATTTTTTTTTAAGTTACGATGCACGCAACAGTCTCTTATGCCAAATCAACCTTTTCTGTTTCAAATTTTTTGGGTAACGAGACTGAAATTTTTCCGCACACAAAAAGAAAGTTGCCAGAACGAAGCTGCTGGCGAGAATCGTAAGAATCGGTACCACTTCCCCAAACCTGATGGCGATATTCTCCGTGATTGGTTCTACGGAGTGTGAACCGGGAAAATTCTGTTTTCTCAAACGATCCAAGACACCGAGTTCCATGAGTTTCCTAATGCTTCGAAATAAAGTCTCTGTAAAGTGAAGCAACAAAATACCTATTGATTGAAATTATTATTTACCCCTGATTCACAGACTTCGTGTAAGGACTGTTCTTTTTCAATATCATGGCAATGTAGTCTTTAATTCCTGTTTTGATGGCAACCATACGGCAAGAAATGTTGTCTTGAAGATCAAGAAAATCGATATCACTCTCCAAGTACGCGACTTTTTCCCTACAAACCTATAAAAAGAAGCGAAAATGTTACAAATTTTCGGAGACGAAAGAAATATTTTCTTAACCTGTTCGAATCCCTCTTGTAGAGTACTTGGTAGATCCGAATCGTTCTTGACGAGCCTCTTCAATCGTCGGATCACTTCATCGTTCGCATTCTATCCCAATAATTAAAGTTAATAACAGGAGATATTCTTGTTTTTCAGAGTTCGCAAAACTTTACCATGACCTCTTCGAATGTCGTATTAGAATAACGAATATAGATAATTCTGTACGACCCATCCATCGCCAAACCTTCTATATCGGAAAATGGCAAATTGTTTGAGGTAACGGCGAGGTAGCTGATAATAAATGCCGAAAAAACACTGTACAGTATGAGTGCCGTTATTGATGCTGATAAATAGACGAGTCTTATCGAAGAAGCCATCGGATTAACTGTTGAAATTCGGTAAATTTAATTTTATGCATCACGAATGATGAATTTCAATGATTTATTTACCTGCAGTACTTCCCTGGCAAAATATTCCCCAGACTTCGATAAAACTGTCCAAAACTCCTATACGTTTGCCTCCTAACTTTTTTGTCATGATAATTGTTAATGCAGTGAACACAAACATCGATATTATTATAAGTATCCAGACTTTAAGTTCAAAACTCTGAAAAGATGATGTAATGATAAAAGGATTTCCTATACTCGGCAACGAAAATAGTAAAGGACTCAAGCGTGCACCTTGAAATACGCAGACCATGGAATTTCGGGTTTCTCAGGCTGTCGGATGTAAAAGTTTTTTGACATCGTTATCAAAGGTAACGTTAGATCGACTATTTTTGATCGTTGAGGTCGTATCCAGAAATCCCCTGGGGCCAGGTCTGCCTTGCCTGACACAACTTCTGTTACAGCACTGTTCCAATCATCAACAACGGAAATATTTTTAATGGTAAATTTCAGCACTTTCATCAGCTCAATTGTAATCTCCCCGAAAAAACCTTCGAGTGTCTCGTTTAATTTTCTGACTTGCACGGAATGCTGAAAACAATGTTCAAAAATTAATGTTTTCGATTAATAGTAATGCGAGCTATTCTTTTTTCAAGTGTACAAACCTTCGGTAGTACAGCGTCCAATGCTTTTCCATTTAAGTTTTTGTATTTTTCAATTCTATAATATTGCGGATTCTTTGATACGGAAATTCCACGTGTGGGACTCCAGACAGCAAAATCGTTGATTGCCATTTCGTTTTGTCCTACCGAATGCCGAATTCGGAGTTTTGGTTCATCGTAGCACATAACCAAGACTTGAGAAGATAAATCTTGGTTGAAAACATTACTTTTCGGTTCGGAGCAAAATTTTTCCAACGGTTTTTTGGGACTTCTCACAAAAATCATGAGCCAGATTGGGAAATCTATTGTTACTTTCCGAGATATAACTTTAAAATAATTCAAGGATTTTTTATTGGTAAAAAAAACGACGAAAAGTGGTTGGTTGATTTTTTTCTCGTAATAGTTAACGGTCTCTTCCAGCAAAGAAAAAGTAACGCTCGTTGACAAGACATTGTTTCTTGATAAAATCCTAATGATTGTTTGTACCCCGTTCTTTTGTTGAAAATCTGTAAAAAACAAAAAATTTGCTGTTAAGATATGTTTTTCATTATAATATATAAAACTACTTGAAGTTGTTTCGAATTCGCGAAAGTCAAGAACTGGTTTGGAGCATCTATTAAATTTGTAATCAATGTAACTTGACAGGAATTGCAGTCGCATTCACAAATTTCTTATAACTTGTCTGAACAAGCATGATTACAATGTTATCATTCTCGACTTCCCATTTCTTCCATAAGCTTTTTGTTGTAAAATTAATTTTAAAAGTGTTATAATAACTCAATTTTCCACACAAAGAAAAGTCGAAAACCATCGAGCAAAAACGATGTTTATTGCTTTAAATACATTTTTCACGATTATCTTTAATATATTGAAGATATTAATTTACAATTCACGTTATCAATTTCTGCGTCAGGATAAAATAAAAATACGCTAGCAGTTTTTCGGTATTCATGAACGTCTATCATCAATTTTGCATAATCATAAGAATTGTACGATTGACTCTGAACAAAATACATCGTTAAGTTTAGAAAAAAAATGTTCAAAATTAGTCCACACATTTTTTTTCGTCTATTTATTTCCCATAGTATAACTATTCCAAGCTCCGCGAAATAAATTGCAGCAGCATTTTTGTTCGTGAATAAATTATTTTCCGATATCTATATCGTAGAAAATAAATAGTCATAACAGCGTAGATCAGATATCTCTTCCATGCACGTGTGACGAATCAATAATTGAAGTAATAATATATAGTATATAGAAAAAATCCATCCCAGAAATAGGTGTTTCTCTTTTCCTGAAGTAATAAAAAATCACATGTTAAAGATAAAGTTTGTTACTAAACCTGAAATAATTAATTCGCCGCTATACTACAAATGAGGACCTTCCTGCAAGAACGACTTAAGTCGAGTGAAGTTGTTCTTACGTATTTTGCTTGCACGTGTAGCTTTATACATATATGATATGATAACAACAGATGAGAATAATATCTGTCGTTATTCAATAATGACAATTTAAATGGTCAAACCATGCTTAATCAACCTTTTTTTATGCTAGGGGAAATGAAGAATTCCGAAAAGTACTTTTCACTTGTGTACGTGTTCATCAGATGCGCAACTCGATCCGGGGATCGATTACGGGAACGTACATTATTATTCCTTGTACTTTTTATACTTTTTTCAGGCGACAATACAATTTAGAAAAATTAATAAATCTTGACTTATTGAATAGAGTCTTAATATCGTGGAAGAGAAATATAATTATAATTGTTGTCCTAATCAAACTCCTTCAATTGACTTCACAAAGAAGACTTCGTTTTTCAAAAATTTCCATTTCTATTTACTTGAAAGATTTTCTGCATCAATAACTGTGTTTCACGTGTAAGTAGCTAAACATGTTTTTTCTATCTTGTGACGCATAAAATTGCAAATTTGAGCGCAACAACTCATTTCTCTGAGTAAATCACTTACCCCTTTTTTACCCAGATTGCGCAACTTGATGAATTCATTCCAGTGCCTGCTGTCGAATTCACTTTGATAGAGTACCGAAAAAACAGCTTCGCGGCCGGAAACAGCAACTTTTTCGTTACCACTTTGTTGGAATTCTATCACGTTACTTTTGTAACGCCGTGCAAGCTCTTACAAGGCCAAATGTTGCCCGCCGTATTGTTTTGTGAATCTTTTCAAGAGAAACATATTATTTCCTACAAGTGGCTATGAAAATGGTCCTGCATGAGAAATCGATTTTTAGACCTTTTTTATGATGAAAAATTCCGATTAGAATCCAAATCAGATGCTACTACATTTAAATGATTTTAAATGTGTGGTGACACTCTCTCGAATCTCTAAATGATTAAATGATTTTAGCTTCTCAGAATCGAATAAATGTTCATTTTGTCAGCTAGGAAATATGCAGCTTAAATTAATTCTCCTCTCGTCCACTCACACAAAAACGCGGTTTCGGCTGTAATTTAAATTCATAAAGAATATGTGCTGCAAAACATTCAAAATCTAATTTAATATGCTGCTCGTGAACTACCAATAAATAGTATTCATAGACGCATATTCATAGTCAGCACATGCTAGATCAGGGGACTGGTCTTCAACAGCGAGTCTCATAGTTTAATGGCGCACGTTCTTAGCTAGTAATTCGCGTATAGGGCCCGGGTTCAAATACCGTGTGGGTTCTAGGAAAGCGTTTTTCTGCGATAAAAAATGGATATATAGCTTGTAAAAATAATTGACGCAATTATGGTCACTTTAAAAGGCGAACTAATGACGTAAAACCGGCGAATTACATTTTTTTCGTTATTTTCAAGAACAATTTAATGATGAAAGTTTGATTTTATTCATTTCCGGGCCCTGGGAATGTTCGTCGCCTTCCCAGCCTGATCGGAAATGCATGGAGACCCTGGATGTTTCATTGGGCGAGTAAATTAAAATCACGTCCGTATTAAAGCCTCCTTGCACGTTACTCATTGGGTATTAGTTTAAATACACTAATCACTTGATTTTTTCAAAACGGTACGGTTCTGAATCCAATTCCAACATTTTATTTCTTATTTTATTGTTACGTAAAGAATTATTCTCAATAGACTTTCAATAACCTTTGTGCTGATTGTTTCGAAATCCAAAGCAAAAAAAAGTGTAAAAAAATGAAGTGTTACAAAAATTCAGTGTTAAATTTCAATAAAGTTTTTCGTCGAAACCAGGGTCACATTTATGATCTTGTGTTTTCTCCACAAATTGAAAAACAATTTCATGATCGCCAATTGGGGCTAGGTAATAAAAAAATCTTACTTCGATCTGTTTGGAATGATCAGCGGTAATTTTACAGCCATCAGATAGAAACAAAGAGATTGTCAGACCCCTCCCCGACCCCCCAGTAGAATCGTTACTATCTGTAATTTTCAAAATTGCGTTAAAAATTGCATCAAGTTGTTAAAAGAATTATTTTATTTCAAAAAGTACTTCAATTCTTTGCAAAATTACCATCTACCAAGGCCAAATATAGTCAATGCCAAATTTTCATTTAAATCTTCTGATTGTGTCATAAAGATGTCATTTACAAAAAAAATTTTTTTCTCAAGGAATCTGTAAATTGAGAAAAACTGTGAATAATTTTAAAAAATAGTGAAATGACTTTTGCGGAATGTTAATTTATTCTAAAACGTGAGATTGATAGATTAAAATGTACATTCAATGTAGCGAGAGAAATGTATGAATAAATTATTAGATGAAACCGTACCTGTAACTGCAACAAAAGAATTGCACAGTTTTATTTCATCAACAGTTTACTGGAATAACGGTGAAGCATTGCTTTCGGCAACTGAAATATCATTAAAATGTTTTTATCTAAAAACATAATAAGCGATACATGAGAATGATGAAATCAATTAAATTAAATAGCGTGATTATGTTTAGGAATATTTTGAATTTATATTTCATCATTTAAAGCGTGCATCGAGGAATATTTATTTACTCGCGAGTCTCAAATAAAGTAGGCACTTGATTAATCAAGAAATTATGGATAAACTATTATAATTCTATAAATATACCCGCATGGAGAAGATGATGACACATCGAATATTAACGCGCGCGATAGTAACTTCCAAACTTCAACAGCCAACCACAAAGCAGAGTGGACATTTCTCTCGGCACCTTCAAAGTTAAAAAAAACTTTAGATTGTTTCGATATTCCAAGTGTTCTAGGGCGAAAGTAACGGCATAGAATTTCCTGTAAGAATCAATGCTTTGTTTTTCGTTGTATTAAAAACGGACATGACCATATTCGCCACATTTTACATTTGACACTTCAAAGTTATCGTATTCGGGATAATTTCTTGAGATGATAATTTTTTTCATTATCTTGAGTTAATTATGATTTTTTTCGCCACGGTGGAAAAGCACTCAAAGCAAGACTGAAATAAAATTCATTATTTCCAATGAGGCTTTTGTCTAGGTTGTCACATGTCCGTCATTTTTAAATAAAAATATAAAATGTGTATTCGAGACGTACGTTTTACGCGTTATAGAGAGATAAAAATCGTTTTCTCGTTAGAATTTAAAGAAGTAATAACGATAAATAATGCTATCTTTCTGGCTTGAGAAAATTTATACCTTTTTGAATCGATAAAAACTAAGTATAAAAGTGAGTTTCGCAGACTTGACTAGTTCATAGATGTATTGCCGGGATCCATTGTCAATATGGGGTCTTACGTTTTATTGTTCTACATTTCATTCTTACTTATTGGTAAGTGAATTGGAATCTGCTATTCTGTACGTGACCACCGCGAAAAAGTTGAATTATAATATAAAACGTGATTTTCTAATTTTTATGTCAAATTTAACCGCATTTCAGAAGTGGCTTTCTCGACCGCCGATGAAGACCTCATAAGCGGTCGCAAAGTAATGAACGGCTCTCTAGGAGAAATTGAGAATTTTCCGTATCAAGTAATATTTCTAACTGCCGGGAAATGATTCTCGGGTCTGATGAGACTTAATTTATGTCCACGCCAGCACAGGTCTGATCAGACTGAAAAGACCCCATGTTGGAAAAAATAGTTTATGATCTAATCGGACCTGTTAGGATTTAATTGGATCTAACTTTGTCTAATTTTGGCTGACAATCCTGAAAACGTCAATTTTATCAGGTTCAATCAAGCCTGTTCTGATATTGCCAAGTCTGATCGCTATTACTAAATAAAATTAGCACTGGTCAGACGTGGTGATACGTGGAAAAAAAGGTCTTATCGAGTCTGATTAGATCTGATGAGGTCCAAACTGATCTACTTAGCCTGAAAAGAGGGTTTTTAAGGTCTCATTCGGTCTGAAAAAATTTGAAATAAAAGCTGATCAGGCCAGTTCAGTTCAAAATTTTCACGAGTTGACAATTTTTTGTATTCAGTAACAATAGAAAGTGGAGAGATTTCATGATTGTTTTTTATTTCAGTCGGTCGAAATTAGTCGCTGGATAGTCGGTGGCACCGCCGTACATATAACTGCGTACCCACATCATGTGGCCATTATTTTCAACCGCAATCAATATAATTGCGGTGGTAGCATCATCAGCTCAAACTGGGTACTTTCCGCAGCACATTGTGTTGAAAACCGTAACTACATGATCAGAGCTGGCTCGAGTAGATCTGACATCGGTGGTACCACTCACTACGTTATCAAGATATTCCCGCACAGCAACTACAATCCAAAAACGCCCCAAGATGACGACATCGCTCTTCTAAAAATTCATCCTCCTTTCAATTTCGACAATACACGCCAACCGATCAAGTTATGGTCCAGAATGGATAAAATTCGCGACGGTGACGTCGCCTTTGTTTCAGGATTCGGTCAGATTTCCGACTACGGACATCTTAGCGTCCAGCTTTTAGCCGTAGAAGCTCCGATATTCAACTGGAACAAATGTCGTGATCTGTTTTACAAAGCTTTGGGTGTGCAACTCTCACAAAATGTCTACTGTGCTGGAGAAGTGCCAACAAAGAGCTCTTGCTTTGGAGATTCTGGAGGACCCTTAATTTTCAGACATAAATTGCTGGGAATTGTTTGTGGGGGACTGAATTGTTCCCTCCCAATTGTTTATACGAAGGTGTCTAGTTATCTAGATTGGATAAAAAATATCATGGAACAGAATTACTAAGAATTCAATAAAACATATAATTATACGTAGAATTAAATGTCCTAAATCTTTTCACAACGATCTACTAATTAAATTCGTCATTGATAACACAATTTTCAAAAGTTTGCAAAGCATGTTCCGACGTACTGAAGTTTGGTTTTGTAGGTAAGTGAACGTTACGAACAGATAAAATGTTTTTACTAATAAATGACTAAACATGAAAAAATAGTCGCAGTTTGTTTATTATCTTATCACAAGGGATCTCAAATAATGACTCAGATTACTGACTTCAGAGTCGTCGCTTACCTTTCTTTCTTACAATTTCGTCTTCGAACGACTTTTCTAAGATCATTTAGATAATCGAATAACATGTTTCATAATAAGTTTCTATCGGATCTAAAAATATTGCTCATTAAAAATGAATGCAAAAACGTTGCATTCATCGTTTTAAGTAATGCATTATCCCTTCATAGTACTTCGTGTATATTTCATTATTGAATCAGCTTAAATCACGACGTTGATGATATCTTCATCTGCCAATTTTATCTGGTTTGTATCTCTCAGGATTTTTTTCACAGTATTTTGTCATTCCCTCGTTCCGTTTTTTCTCCGTCGATTTCTCTGTGAAGAATCCATTTAAATTGACTTTCAATAACCTTCATACTGATTGTTTCGGGACCTAAAGCTCAGACCTGTAATATATAATTGTAACGGAAACAAAAAGTCAATGTCGAATTTGAGTGAAGTTTTCCGTCGAAACCAGGGCCTATATTTATCATCTTGTATTTTGTTCACAAATTAAGAACTAATTTTCATGATGAAAGTTCGGGACTGAAGGATGAAAAATTGTTACTCCAATCAGATCGTAATAATCAGCAGTAATTCTACAGTCACCTGAGAGGAACAAGAAGATTGTCGGACGAAATCAAATTATTCATAAAACCGTGCCTATAGTACTGCAACCACAAATTTTGCAGCTTTTTTAAAATAACATTCACCAAAATAAGAGTAAAGCATTGCTTTTAGAAATAAAAATACCATATAAATAAATATCAAATAAATATCATTCGAAACGGTGGAATTATTATTTGAAAACTTTATAAGAAATATGTAGGAATGATAAAATCCCTCAATGGAATAGCGATATTGAGTGTAAAGATACTTTGAAATTTTATAGTCAAACATTTGAAACGTGCACCGAGGACTATTTATTTACTCTTTAATCTCAAATAAAGTAGGCACTTAATTGATTCAAACATTATACATTATATTATGCAACAATACATCAAATCTCTAGCGCGTGAAAGTAACATTTCAAACTTCAATAGTGACTCAAAAACGAAGTGGGAATT
Organism: Zelostemma sp. ZL-2020; assembly: GCA_022816865.1. Taxonomy (NCBI): domain Eukaryota; kingdom Metazoa; phylum Arthropoda; class Insecta; order Hymenoptera; family Platygastridae; genus Zelostemma; species Zelostemma sp. ZL-2020. Next base: position 18,737 of record JABFQM010000652.1, on the reverse strand, counting down.
TCTCTCAGCACGTTCGAAACTCAAAAAAACTTTGGATTGTTTCAACATTCTGAGTATTCTCGAGAGAAAATGAGAGCATAAAATGTGCTAGTTGTATTAACTTTTTTTTCGTCGTCTTTTAAGTTTAGACTATACACTCGCCTAAAGCTTAAAAATTAAGAATACGTAAACATGCGTTTAAAAAAAGCTTGGAAAAGTATATTGAATTACGTATTGTGAAAACAAACCAAAGTTAGACGTTGAATCTGCCTGTGGACGTGGAGTTTCAATGGACTTTCTTTCCATTCACAAGAAGATTACCCATGCTTTTCTTCATGTTGGGGTTCATTCATCTACACTTTTTAACTCATTGTTGTTCCGAACACGATCGATCAATTACGTCGAAAAAGAAGGAACATCAATCTCATCTTAGAGAATAATGACCCGCAGATAATGTTCTGTTCAAAATATAAATTGAATAAAACTTGTTACAAATACATAGGAATTCCCAATGCATATCTGCAGGACATAATTGAAATCTGCACTCGAATATTGCCCAAGCATACATTGTAACCTGCATCAGTCAGCATAAATGCCGAAAAACACGCTTTAAAGTTTTATTTCAGTGACTCTGTGATGAGATAAATTTTGATTTAAAATTCAGATTCGAGGCTTCAAGTTTCGATTTGAACTTTAAATAGTAAACCTTAATATAATCGAATTGCGGTATATTCTATAATTTTTTACTGTTTACTGGAATTTATTTTTGGTCCCATAAAAACCCAAGCGTCAGATAAAGTTGTTAATAGTCCATGTTGCACGTGAACAGCTGGTTATCTTTTGGATTTTCTGTGCCTGGATCTACCTGTAATCCTATGCAATTTAATCGTATACCCGTCTTATACAGTGAATCTATGCTCTCCAATTAGATAGCCCTTTTTTACTACTGGAAGTATCTGGAATTCATCTTCCTCTCTCAATTTATTTATGCAGAGTTTACCTTTTTCTCAAATTTCTCGGGCAAATGAGTTTTATTTCTGTATCAATACATACATGATTTATAATTGGCAATCGTATGTTTCAATTCTTTATCTCACAAGTAAACACTTTCTTCAATGTAAGGAACATCGTATCATTGACTTATGTTAAATACAAATAAGGGAAAAGTAATCGCAACAATTAGAATGATGGTAGGATCATATTATAATGCTATGAAGATTCACAGGACGTTAAACAGTCACGTTTTTTCTATACGCTTGTAGCGACACAACATTGTTAAATTTCAGATCTAACAGAACAATTTTCAGCGTCGACGAGTATTTTTGATCTGGATTACCTTACATTCTTTATTATGCAACAGTCTGGTCAATCTCGTGAGGTCGCTACACAAAAATCTCTCATCAATGTTTCGAGTCAGCAAGCGATTTAAGTAGTTTCTTGGGGCTATGCTGACCAGGGCCAATTCCAAGACCCTGAACGCCGCGTGTGGTTTTTTTAAAATGTAGGTACATGTATTCGTTAATGCGCGATACCTTCAAAAATTCTTGTATGACCCAGAGATCACCTAATTTTTAAGAATAATTCTCGTCGTGATCAATTTCTATTTGTTTAAGCTCAGCTCGGAAATTAGAGCCAGTGTTTCGATGTCACCGAAGCATATTTTCATACTCTGGGGATCAGGTCGATTGTTGAAGCAATTTGTGAAACTCAAATGCACTTTTTTACATACGCACAGCGATACGAGACTTGCACGCACGTTTTTATGTTCGCAAAACCTGAAGAAGTGACGTAAATTTTCTTTTCGCGTTTAACATTTGACATTCCGAAATGAGCGAATCGGGAAAAATTTCTCAAGATTTTTTTCATCACATCGAGTTAATCATGTTTTTTTCGCCACTGTAGAACCACGCTCATAGTACGACAAAAATAAAATTTGCAATTTTTAACGAAGCAATTATCTACCTTGTTAATTATCCGTAATTATCAAGTCAGAATAGGAACTTTGTATTGAAAACGTGCGCTTTGAGCGTTATAGGGAGTTAAAAATCATTTTCTCGTTAGAATTTAAAGAAGTGATTACAGTAAATAATACTATCTTCTTGTTTTGAGAAAATTAATACCTTTTTCAATCAATGGAAACTTAGCATAAAAGCAAGTTTTGCAGACTACTAGTTCATAGGATGCATTGCCGAGACCCATTGTCAATATGCGATCTTACGTTTTATTGTTCTACATTACGTTCTTTCGTACTGGTAGGTAAATTCCAATGTACAATTTTATACGTCAACACCAAGAGACTGTTTAATCATAATATAAATCAACGCTAAGCAATTTTAATTATTTCACCGCATTTCAGAAGTGTCTTTTTCGACCGCCCATGAAAACCTCATAAAAGGTCGCAAAGTAATGAATGGCTTTCCGGGACAAATTGAAAATTTTCCGTATCAAGTAACAATTCTAAAGAAGAATGCGCAAGGCTTTTCCCCTGCAGGCTGCGGCGGAAGTATCATTGATAAAAATTTTGTGCTCTCTGCGGCTCATTGTTTTATCCTCTCTACGAACAATCCCTTAGTTTTCGACGATGCGTCGCAATACCTCGTTCTATCAGGCACTAACTCCATGTACGAAGGCCACACGCACCAGGTCGACCAAATCATCATCCACGATAGCACAGTAATGAGACAAAATTATGTGACCGCTGACATTGCTCTTGTACGCGTTGTCAAACCTTTCGTCTTCAACGCTATTCAACAACCTATACCTCTTTACTCTGCAAACGACGAGATCCATCCTGGTGAAACTGCCATCGTTTCTGGATTTGGGAGGACTCATTCGCACGAAAGCAGCGAGTATCTTATGTCTGCTGTTATCTCGATAAGATCTAGTGAAGAGTGCGCGCGCAATGAGTTACCCATGGACAAAACGAGTTTTTGTGCTGGGGATCCTCTTGAAAAAAAGGACACCTGTCACGGTAACTCTGGCGATCCACTAACAATCAACGAACGTTTGGCCGGGATCGTCTCGTTGGGTACTTCGGGCTGCAGTGGTCTTGGAGTTTACACCAAAGTGGGCTATTTTCACGACTGGATTCGACTAGAAATCGCGAAGAGTGAGTATGCATTTAATAGATTGCTCGTTTAAGTTTCCTGCCTAGTATAATGCGTTACGTCGGATCTACAGGAACTTTGAGCATTTGCGTCAGGACGATAATTTTCGGAATGAAAAAATTTCTAACTAAAAATATTATTCAAAAATTGATCTTTGGTTTCAGTTAGAAATTTACGTGACGTATCGGTTAATAGCTTTGCGCATATATGCTATATATGTTAGCGTTTGTCAAGTAATAAAAAATACATATGCATGTGTTTCGTATGAATTTTAACTAACGCACATAATTCAAATGATTGTTCTCTAACAATCAGTAAAAGCCACTTCTTGCCGAGAGACTGTTATCGCCTACAAACGCTGATAATGTTGCTTAATTCGCTGAGTATTGATGGAGACGTGAAATTGTATGGAATATTATATCTTTCACGTGCTTTGAATTATTATTGATTATAATAAATTCAAGAAATCCCAAATATCTACTTATATCTATTTTATCGAGTCAAATTTTCTACTCATTTTAAACGGATGAAAATACCGCTGCTCGCAATTTGGAAACTGTCACCTGAATTTACATGAAAAATCGAAACGAGATTGAAGATTTACTTGGAGTAGAAGACTTATTTTTATAATTACGAGAATTTTCTTCAGGACAAGATTGAAGTATTATTTAATTCACTTCCAATTTGTAATACAGTGCGCGTTTTGATACTGAATATACTTTCAAATAAAGCGAATAATTTTTGATCGCTGATGCCGACACATTTATTGCCTTTCGATTAGGAAATACCCAACTTAAAATTTAATATTAAAAATTCCATCTCATATTTTTACAGCGCATGACCTCAACCGTGAAGCGGCGACCATGGATGATTATCGCAACTCGGTAAGCCATTTCAATGTTAATAGAACGGAATTATAACTCGGTAAAATACATTATCTCTCTTCGAAAATTGTAAATCGATAACTAGGTTGAATCATCAAATTTCTTATTTTTAAAATGTAGTACTATCATGAAATTCTCAACACTTCTTGTAAAAATTAGTTTAGATTTGCTTGAACTTGTTCAGATTGAATCAGATCTGACCATGTCTTGTCTTATTTTAACTGACTATCCTGAAAATGTCAATTCCATCAGATCCGATAAGACATTGGCTTATATTGTCAAATCTGATTGCTAATATCAAATCTAATTAGCACTGGTCAGATGTGGACAAAAATGTGGTCTAATCATGTCTTATCAGATCTGATAATGTCTGAACTGATCTACTCAAATCTGAAAAATAGGTTGTTGAAGTCTGATTTGGTCTGATCAGACCTGAAACCAGAGTTGATCAGTGGACGAATTTAGTAGAAAACGGTCATGCATTGATAAATATTCACTTTTCATTTCAGTCAGTAACAATGAGTCGCCGTATACTGGGAGGCACGCCCGTAAGTATAACTTACTTCCCGTACCAGGTGTCCATTCATTGGGGAGGACGTTTCAACTGCGGTGGTAGCATCATTAGTTCAACCTGGGTCCTAACCGCAGCGCATTGTTTAGAATATCATAAAAATTATCACTATACGATCAGAGCAGGCTCGAGTAGATCTGACGCCGGTGGAACAATTCATGACGGCGTTAAGTTTATCCTAAACGAAAAGTATATTATTACTGAACATTTAGTAGACAACGACATCGGTCTTCTAAAAGTTGAGCCACCATTCGATTTCGACGAGACGTGTCAACCGATCGAGTTATGGTCTCCAATGGATAGAGTCTACGTCGGTGAAAATGCCATAGTTTCAGGCTTCGGCAAAGACACTTCAGGAAATTCCAGCATCCAGCTTATGGCAATAAAAGCTCGGATATTGAACTGGAAAAAGTGTCGCGATATGTACGAGAAAATTGGTTTTCCGGTAACCGAAAATTTCTATTGTGCTGGATTTTACGCAGGTAAAAATGCCCCTTGTAAAGGGGATTCCGGAGGACCGTTAATGTTGAGAAGGAAATTGCTAGGAATTGTTTCTTGGTCAGTCAATTGCTCGGCGCTCTCGGTTTATACCAAAGTGCCAAAGTACCTGGACTGGATAAAAATGAATATGGAAGAGGATGATGGAGAATTCGAAGAAGCACATGGTAATACATGAAACCGAATAACCTAGTTCTTCGCACGCAGGCCTTCAAGTTGAATTTCCAGTGTGTTATTTCAAATTTTTTTTAAAAGAAGACCTGCACATTTCGGCTAACGGAATTTCGGTACCGAGGCTGAATGAACATTATGCATTATGTGTACATTATGATCTATTTATTCACATGTGAATATACCATATGCGGGGTAATGCATGCAAAATTAAAATTTATTTTGCTGGAAATCTATCAGAAAATGTATATAAATAAAAATATTAATGGTGGTTTTCTTGAGCATCCTGTCAAGAGACATTCTTTTAATGATTGCAATCCAAGTATCGACTTGAAAATAGAACATAAAATTAATTCTTGTCCTTGTCATCGAGTGTGAAAATTACTTATACCTTATAATATTTTTGCAGTTCAATTCCCAGACGTGAAAGTTGCGACCACCAACAGAAATCTAAATTCGGTATGCTATGTAAAAAGCTAATTCAGTAGAATCGAAACTTGTTTGCGCTTTTTTGTACGCAGGGTTGAAAAAACAACAACTATTTAGAACCTTTTTTTGTAATTTATTTCACATCTTAATTCCAGATTTCGCTAAAAACAAAAAGTTGGAAGTTCAATTAAAAGTTGCTACAAGTTAACCATTTATTCAAATTAGTTACAGTGGTAAGAGGACAAACTTTATTATGTCAACTTTTTATTTCAGTTGGTCGAAATTAGTCAGCGGATAGTCGATGGCACCGCCGTAGATATCACTGCTTATCCGCATCATGTGATCATATATAAGCGCAAGCAGGACCATTGCGGTGGTAGCATCATCAGCTCAAACTGGGTCTTGTCCGCGGCACATTGTATTGACAATGGTAATAGCCGCGACTACATGATCAGAGCCGGCTCGAGTAGATCTGACACCGGTGGAACAATTCACAACGTTATTAAGTTGTTTTGGCCCAGAAACTACGATAAAAATAGTTATCGCAGCGATATCGGTCTTCTAAAAATTAATCCTCCTTTCAATTTCGACCTGTTGGAAAAGCAGGGTGAACGGCAATTTCAAATCACGATTGTTAATAAGGAAAAGGATTTATTCGAGGAGAGCGTTGTGGACAGGTCGAGTGATCGGGGAAGAAGAAGGAGATGTTTCTCCTTTTACATTCCGTACATTATACACGAGGTGTGTGGTGGGAGTATTTTTCGGGTTACACCATTGCGCCTGCGCGTGGCGCGCGAAGATTCGAATGCACATGTTTCATTTCTTTCAAGAAAATCCAGCACGACCATACACGCCAACCAATCAAGTTATGGTCTAAGATGGATAAAATCCACGACGGCGACGTTGCCCAAGTTACAGGATTCGGCCGTACTTCCTATGGAGGAAAAGCCAGCATCGAGCTTTTGGCCGTGGAACTTCGGATATTCAACTGGAAGAAATGTTATGATGCGTTCGTCAAAACTTTAGGTGCGAAAATTTCTGAAAATGTCTACTGTGCTGAAGGATCGTTGCAAAAGAGCACTTGCAATGGGGATTCTGGCGGACCGTTCATTTTTAGACATAAATTGCTGGGAGTTGTTTCTGGGGGAATGTATTGTACGCGCCTCTCAGTTTATACAAAGGTCTCAAGTTATCTAGATTGGATAAAAAATATCATGGGACGGAATTAATAAGAATTCAGTGAAACATATAATAGTATATGGAATAAAATGCTCCAGCTCTTTCAACTATAAGACCTGCCAATTAAATTTTCCATTTTTTACAACAATTTTACAAATTTTGAAGGTATTGTTCGACGTATAATTGAAGTTTGGTTCTGTTACTAAGTGCACGTTATGAACAGATAAAATGCTTCGATACATATTATATGTTCATGTAAGAATGTGTGCTGCAAAACATAAATAACTTTATTCGATGCTGCTTGTTAACTATAAATAAATGATTAAAAATATTTAAAAAATTGCAATTTCATTTATCATCTCATCACAATGGAATTTAAAATAATGAATCAATTTACGGCTGGATTCACTAGATAAAGCAATGTTTATCAGAGCTTATTAGATATTCTTTAGGTTTTATTGCTTGCAACAATGTATTCTGTCCGATCTACAGAAAATGTGAGTTGTTACGTCACGAAAATAATGGACCTGAAAACATGTGTAATTAAGAGTGTTATTACAAAATCTTTTACTTTTTTCAAGAAACAAATTACCGTATTTCAGGTAAACATTGAAGAAACGGAACAAAGTTTATCAGATACTGCAACTTTAAATATATTATAGGCATTTAAATATTATTTCATGTAAAGTCATGTGATTACTTGCAAAATATCTCCACAGCCAAAAAACTTTGCTGTTATTTTTTTCCGGATTACTTTCAGAGTTAAAATTATTCATTATAAAATCCACTTCATGAGATTTTTACCGGGATTTTTACAGAAAAATTCCCATACCATGAAGTCATAATACATTAAACATGACTGCCTGAATGGGGTAGATTAATAAAAAAATTATTCCAATAAAATTAAAACTTGGTAATGTTTTTTGCTCTGAATTATAATTTTTCGAATCTATTTTTGAATCACCTGCGTCATCTAGAAAATCAATAAGTAATTTTCTCCATTTCTCTGCAAGAAAACAATCCATTTCTTCAATTCGCTGAATTGCGTTGAATCTCTCACAGACATAAGCTATCGCTGAGAAAATCAGTAAAAAACACAGAGGAAGTAAGAAATCCTATCGAGGAATTTCTCGATCGAATCAATTGTACTCGCAACATAGCGACATAGCAACCATAGTCGTATGAGACATTGACAAGTTTATTACGTATTCAAGGCATAGAAATGCGGCGATTCTATTGTGGCTGTATAGATTTGTCATAACGTTGAAAGTCCATCTTAATTAATGTTGTAATGCAAAACTCAGAACGATATCAAGCACGCGTCGAAAACCACATTGTTGTGAGCCTGCGAAACGACGAAATTTTAATTGAATACATCGATTTACTTCATATTTCAGGAAGTAAAATTGGAGCTTTGAGTTCGTTAGTTTTGCAGTTGGAGGAACAACCTGGAAAGTTTGCAATGTGTAGTTTTCCCGACTTCTTTTCTCGGTATTTTGGATGCCGATTTTTCCATCTTCATTCGCCAGAGCCAAAACATGCTCGTATCCCGGCGTCGTGCAAAATCGGATCATGAAAATCGGAGCTTCGGAGACGGAATCTTGGGGGATTTCGTTGATCGGACCGATTCCTCGAAAAACATCGTTCTGGTAGCATTTTAAACGATACAAAGCAATGTCATAATCCGAACTGTACGCTGAAATAAAAAGAAATGAAATAAACGAACGAATAAAAAACAAATTAAACCGGGAAAATAATTTTTCCGCGTTTAAAGAGAATTATTGTCATTTTTGAGAACGAAAATAAATGTTTCGTCGATGAAAAAACAGGGAGTATGAATCGGTCCAGAAACGAAACGGACCAGAAATACAAATGGCGCCATTGGTGACGTTCGGCCGGGAAAAAATTAATCTAAAGACTGGCAACTCGAAAGAGAGCGAAAAATATCCAAGATTTCACAAAACAGAGATGGCGCAGACCACAAAATAAAAATAGCGGCAATTACAAAGAAGTTAAATGGTGTAATAAGTTTTATCAATTATAATTAATTAATAAGAGCAACAAATAATCGAACAGAAACTCAGTTCCGTGTTAGTTTATGCTTCAGTAAATTGAGTGCTGAATATTTTAGTGATGTTATGTGCGCTCGATTAGTTTACAAATTAAAAACTTAATCCGCCAATTTTCAGTTTCCTGTGAAACAATTCATTGAAAATTACGCAATTAAGAGTAAAACTATGAAAGTCTAATTAGGCTAATTATCGTTTTTTTTTATTTGGCTGCAGAATACGAAAGCTGGATGCGGTTTATCGAAGCAATAAGAGGAAGCCGACGTGTTTCATTAAAAAAATTTTTTAACTCATTAAGAAATCAATAAATTTCACATATTTCGATATTTCTATTTTTTTCATTCTGGTAATACTTGTATTCGAAAACTTTTTTTCGAAAAAAAATTATTTTAGAGGGCAATATTATTTTACAAACAAAATTATTCTCATATTTATTCAAACAATTTTTAAGTTTTCTGAAATTTTTCAGTTTTCTAATTTTAGATTTAGTTTCTTCTTGTTTCGAGATGCTCGGTGCTTCGTCTCATTAAATATTCTCTGTAACGATTAAAATAATTGAAAACATTTTTTCTTTTGAAATGTTCTCCTTCGATTTATGAACGTGGAATTGATTGTGATTGGAGGAAGCGTTGTTGAGACCAAACGTAAAAACGAAACGAAACGAATTAATTGTTTGGTTAATTTCCGGTTTGAAATGAATCGAAATGCAATCATTAAAGTGGAAACTAGGATTTCTCGATTTTTCCTTAATTTTTAATTGCAATTTTGATTAAAAATTGATAAAAAACATTGAAAATGGGAAAAACCCTGGTAAAAAAAATTCGAAATCACTACAGACCACTACAGATCACTACAGGACACAATAGAGTTATTGTAAGAAATCACTGCAGACCACTACAGATTTCCTGTAGTAATCTGTAGTGGTCTGTAGTGGTTTCGAACTTTTTTATACAAGGGAAGCCTCGTCGTTCTCCGAATTCTTCATAAGGGACCAACTTCAAGCAAGTTGGTGCATGACGCGCTATTCGAGAAATCCAGTATCGCCGTCCTGGTGCACCTGGTGCACCAAGTCGGTGAAACCTGATCAACTCAGATGACTAAGAATTCTAAAAATGCAACTCCAATTTCTGAGCAATCTAAGAATTTTACTCGAATCTCTGAGAATTCCATTCTCATTGTTGAGACTTCTAAGAATTCAACTCGAATCTTAAGAATACCGAGAATTTAACTCTAATATTAGCTACGCTTTTAACCTTTTCTTCATTCAGTTCCTGCAATTGTTTATTCATTCCAAATTTTCATCGTTTTGAATTGAAAAAAATACGAAAATTAAGTTTTCGATCGATTTGAAAAAGCGCGCGTCTTGAGTTGAATCGAGATATCGAATTTCCGATGCGAGATGACGCTGGCGTCTCGATTTATTTTGATTCCTGGATTTTGCCTCTTTATTAATGTATTGACGAAAAAAAATAGCTTTCACGATAAAATCTATTGTAAGGATGATGATAAACGTAATCATAAACATGCAACTAATAAAATCCGGAAAAGTTTCGTCAAAAAGTACAATATCTTCAAAAAACTACTCATTTTATAGCAATTCTCAATAAAACTTTTGTCTTAAATACTTTTTCAAATCATCAAACACAAAAACCCCCAATTTTTCATACTAAAACAAAACAAACAATTCTTCAATTCAAAAAGCGTGCGCTTCGAGATATCGAAGTGTCAGCTGCGAGATGTCGCGCGCGCATAGGTTCCTAGAGTCCCTAGATACTAGGGACTTTCAGCTACCGGCTTTGCAGCGCTCACTTGCACTGACTTGCACGCCGCGAGGTCGCGTTGTATCACGTGTTTATCCTCTCGAAACAAGTCCGTTACAAGAAGACAAAGAAGAATACCAAGGATGTTTCCGAAGAGGACGAATACTCCGCCGACGACCCGCAGGAAGTCGACGAAGAAGAATGGGATGCCCAAGTCGAGGTAAGCCCCGCCGTCTTTTTTAGCCACTTTTTTCCGCTTTTGTCATTTTTTCGCGACATTTTGTCGTCCCGCGCAAAATAGATTGTTTTAGTGTTCATTAATTTGAGAGAATTATAAATTTTAAAATTTGCAAGTTTTCGATCTATTTTGGAATTTGGGATCCCAATAATTTTTGTTATCTAATCTTTCCTAATTTTGGAAAATTCCAAAATTTTGTTCACGAAGCTTTTTTTTTTACAAATTAATAAAAAAACATTGAAAAATAGGAAAAAGCCTCGTCTTTCTTCGAATTCTTTGTAAGGTATTTCCAACGAAAATCACAAACAAATTAGGCAAGCGTTCGAAGTCTTTGTCTTTTGTTTGTAAACATACGCCGAAGCCTCGAAAGTTCCAGCGTTCCGAACGACCCTAAACCCAAATTCATGAGTATTATTTTTCCCGATTTTCGAAACACAATGTCGCGATACAACAATACATTTTTAAGATTTTTTTTTTGGTTTAAAACATTTTTTTTTTGGTTTTTCTTTTTTTTCAAGAACGACAATTTTTTGAATTTTAATGAATTTTTTAGGCGATGACGCAATTATCTCGTAGTCCGTGGCCGGGGAAGTTACGGATGCCTGGATCGTGGAGGTGGGGCGGTCCATGCCCCAATTTCAGTACACAAGGGTGAGAAATTTTGACTACTACAGAAATTTACAATGTTAAATTTACAATGTGGAATTTACAATGTTAAATTACAATGCAAATTTACAATGCAGATGGATAATGTAGAATTCACAATGCAAATTGACGATGTAAATTTACGATGTGGAATTTACAATGTAAATTTACAATGTGGAATTTACAATGTTAATTAACAATGTAGAATCTACAATGTAAATTGACAATGCAAATTTTCCATGTAAATTTACGATGCAGAATTTACAATGTGTTATTTACTATGTCAATTTAGAGTTAAATTCTTATTGTAAGTAAGCAGAATCATTAATGCGTTTGTTTTTGAAAAACAGGTGAAAGGGCTCATTGACAAGAATCATTACGCCGCTCAAGGAATTCAATTGTGTTTGGACAGTCTTCTCAGAGATTGGCAGCTTCTGCAAGACACGAGCGAGCTGAAAAAAGATTGACCCAATGACTCGTATCAAGCTTTGCTTTTCAACCGCACCCTCGACGAAATCGAGACCTGGATGGACGACGTAGAAACTCAGCTCCAGTCCGAAGACCAGGGGAAACATCTGTCGAGCATGGCAAATCTTTTGGAGCGTCACACGAACCTCGATAACGACGTAGTGAGCCACAACGAGATCTACAAGACCGTCGAAGGAACCTCTTCAAATTTCCAGAAATCGAAGCTTTTCATGTGCTCTTGCTCGACACTGTCGAATCCTCAAATGGTAAAGCAGCGATTTTTGGATTTGAAATTGATGTAACGGACATGGGATTAATTGTATCACGCTTTTTTTATAGTTTTACGCCGAGGCCGTGGGAGCCAAGCAGTGGATCGAAGAAAAGCAGCCGCAGTTGACGTCGGCTAACTACGGCAAAGACGAGGATTCGGTGCCATTGTTGAAGAAGCTTGAGAGCATCGAACGCGATTCATCGCGATTATCCGAAGCACCATAGAAAACCCGGAGAAACTTTCTCGAGGCTTGATCGACAGAAATCACTGTGACAGCAAAAAGTTTGAGGAGCTTCAAAAGCTCAAGGAGAAAAGGTCTCAGAGACGAGCATGTTCATTTCTCGAGAGCGAGAAATTTTACAAACTTATCAGGCAGGCTGACGAGGTCATCGAATGGGTCACCGGTGAAAACCACTGTAACTTTCCAGTTTTCATTTGCTGTATTTTTCTACCCCGAGCAATTGAATTAACGAGATGTAATTTTTTAAGGTTGCCGCATCAGAGGATTATGGACGCGACGTGGAGCACGTCGAGCTGCTTATTTGGATGTTTGAGAATTTCCTCTCGGCCGTGGCGACGAGCGAGAACCGAGTGATCGGGATCATCGACGCGGGTCAAAGATTGATTGAAGAGAAGAATCCGGAATCTGGGAAAATTTATATGAAGATCGACGAGACGAAGCAGTAGTGGGAGGACCTTAAGGAGTTGGCGGGGTTCATATGTTTGAGTGTACAGCGGACGAAACGATCACCTGGATCTAAGAAAAAAATTTTAATTTGTGAGAATATTGAATTTTTAAGTTTTTGGCATTTTTCAAGTAATATTTAAGAATTAGAATTTGAACTTTTTTTTGGAATTACGTTTTTAGATATTTAGAATTTGGGTTATAATGTATGAATCTTAATTTACAATGTGAAATTTTAAAATGTTTGAAATAATGTGAATTTACGAAGTCGAATTTAAAAAACAAATTTTATCTGCGATGTTAATTTTTACAATGTAAATTTACAATGTAAATTTACAACGTGAAATTTACGATGTAAATTGACAATGTCGAATTTACAATATGTAATTCAAAATGTTAATTAACAATGTGGAATTCACAATGTAAATTTATAATGTGGAATTCACAATGTCAGTTTACAATGTGAAATTTACAATGTGAATTGACAATGTAAAACTACAATGCAAATTGGTGATGTAAATTTACGATGTAGAATTCACAATGCGTAATTTACTATCTAAATTTACAATGTGGAATTTACAATGTCAGTTTACAATGTGGAATTTACAATGTGAATTGACAATGTAAAATTACAATGCAAATTGACGATGTAAATTGACGATGTAGAATTCACAATGTGTAATTTACCAGTAAATTTACAATGTGGAATTTATAATGTAAATTTACAATGTGGAATTTACAATGTAAATTTACGATGTGGAATTTACAATGTAAATTTAACATGTGGAATTTACAATGTAAATTGACAATGTCGAATTTACAATGTGTAATTAAAAATGTTAATTGACACTGGAATTCACAATGTAAATTTACAATGTGGATTTTACATGTAAATTGACGATGTAAAATTACAATGCAAATTGACGATGTAAATTTACGATGTAAAATTTACAATGTGTAATTTACTATGCAAATTTACAATGTGGAATTTATAATGTAAATTTACAATGTGGAATTTGAAGAAATTAAATGTGGAATTTACAATGAAAAAATTGAAAATATAAAATTTTCAATGTTAAGTTACAATCAAATTTACAATGTAGAATTCAAAATGTGAAATTGCAATGTCAACGTAACAAGCTAATGTTTAATGTAAATTTACAATGTGGAATTTACAATGCAAATTTATAATGTGAAGTTATGAAGCAATTTACAATGTAAATTGACAACGTGAAATTTGAAATGTAAATTTACAAGGTACAACTTAAAATGTAAGTTTACAATTTAACATTTGCAATGTATATTTACAGTGTAATTTTAGAATTTAAAACTTGCAATGGAAATTGTACAATTTAAGATAACGATATCAAATTCTACAATGTGAAAATTGCAACGTAAATTTACGATGAAAAATTTGAAATGTGAATTTGCAATGCAAAATTTATAATTTATAATTTACAATGCATATTTACAATGTAAATTTAGAATGTAAAGTTTTCATTGCAAAATTCACAATTTAAATTTCGCAATGCATATATATAATGTAAATTTACAATATAAAAATTTGCAATGAAAAATTCACAATGTGAATTCACATGTAAAGTTTGCAATGAAAAATTTACAGTTTCAAATTTGCAATGCACATTTATAATAGCAATTTGCAATGTAAATTTACAATATAATTTTATAATATAAAATTTAAAATGTAAATCTACAATCTGTAATTTGCAATTTAAATTTACAATGTGTAATTTGCAATGTAAATTTAAAATGTAAAATTTGAAAAGTAAATTTACAATGTAAAATGTGCAATGTAAATTCACAATGAAAATTTGCAATGTAAATTTACAATGTGAAATTTGCAATGAAAAATTTACAATGTGAATTGATCATGTAAAATTTTCAATGAAAAATGTAAAATTTAAAATTTGCAATCTAAGTTTTCAATTTAAAATTTGCAATGCACAATTATAATAGAAATTTGCAATGTAAATTTACAATGTAAAATTTCAAATGTAAATGTACAATGTAGAATTTATAATGTAAATCTACAATGTGCAATTTGCAATGTCAATTTACGATGTGTAATTTGCAATGTGAATTTAAAATGTGAAATTTACAATGTAAATTGTCAATGTGGAATTTGCAATGTAAAAATTAAAAATATAGAATTTACAATGTAAAGTTACAATCAAATTTACAATGTAGAATTCAAAATGTGAAATTGCAATGTTAATTTACCAAGCGAATGTTTAATGTACATTTACAATGGGGAATTTACAATGCAAATTTATAATGTAAAGTTATGAAGCAATTTACAATGTAAATTGACAACGTGAAATTTGAAATGTATATCTACAATCTAAAATTTCAAATGTAAATTTACAAGATACAACTCACAATGTAAGTTTACAATTCAACATTTGCTATGCATATTTACAATGTTATTTTAGAATGTAAAACTTGCAATGGAAATTGTACAAATTAAGATAACGATGTCAAATTCTACAATATGAAAATTGCAATGTAAATTTACAATGTAAAACTTACAATGTAAATTTGCAAATTTGGGCGGTACGTTCCCCCCCCCCCCAAATCTCAACCAACCTAATAATCAAACCCCTCCTCAATTTTCAGCCGGAAAGAATCGACTCCCCGAACCCTTCGAAGCCAGATTACGACATTCGAGCCGATGTCTGGAGTTTAGGAATCAGCCACCGGAATATTTCCTTACCGAGACTGCAAGACTGATTTCGAGGTGGCGGAATTTGCAGAAATGAGTGAAATTGAGTGAGTAGGAACGCTTGCTATAATCTTTAGTATTTATTGAGCCGAGAGAGGCGAGATATTCACTTAGTCTGTGGCCCCGCAATTCGCTCTCGGAGGTCAAGAAGCGACTGAGCCTCGAGGATCTGCAGCTCCTCGAGGTTTTTCCCATTTTGGAATAGGAAAGGGAAGAGAAATCGTTCTTTCCCATTTCCAGGATTCGAAAACGCTTTCTCTTTCGAGAGAAAGTCGATTTTCCGAGAATCCGACGTTTCTTGATAAGGGGACCTTTGAAGGGCCCGACAATAGTCCAAGACGCGTCGTGACTCGGCACGACCGGGACCGTGGGCCATAAATACCCCGCGGTTTACCCTGGCGTAGACGCCGCGTCCCTTGACTAATGATCGAATTTCTTATCTGCTTCTATTCGACAGAACATCCTCCCCCCCGTTGAGCGAACAAAGCTCAACCATTCGATACACATTATACATATCTTGATTAAGAGTGACAATATTTTTACGAATACATTATTACTTATTTAATTATTCGCGCTCTTCCGCTCGAACGGAAGTAAGGATAAAAGTTTTACAGATCGTTTTAATTCGCCGTTTACAGTCTTGAGAGTAACAGTCCGTACAATCCCATCGTCTCCGGGATGTGTCTTAGCCACCCGTCCTAAAAGCCATTGCATACACGGGCTATTTCGCTCTTTCACAAGAACCATCATACCCGGTTCCAAATTTACGCCGTTCTCCGTCCATTTGTGGCGCTGCTGAAGTTCATTCGCATATTCCTGATTCCAGCGTCGCCAGAAATCTTGTCGTATCTTGAGTAAATGCTGCCATACGGACAATCTGTTGGCCGGCACGGTGCTCATATCGCTTTCCGGTAAACAGGTCAAATTCGCGCCGATCAAGTAACTAGCGGGACTCAATACAATGAAATCGTTGGGGTCAGATGACTGCGGAGTTAAGGGTCGAGAATTCATGACACCTTCGATTTCAACTACCAGAGTATTTAATTCTTCAAAAGTGAATAAATTTTCGCCAACTACACGCTTTAAATGATGTTTCAAAATCTTCACCGTCGATTCCCATAAGCCTCCGAAATGCGGTGCAAGAGGGGGTATGAAATGCCACGTAATCCTGTGATTAATCGAAAACTCGGCTATTTTACCTTTGTATTCCTCAGAAATTCATAAGTCTCTCAATTCTTTGAGCTGATTGTTCGCTCCGACGAAATTTGTCCCGTTATCGGAATACACGTGTGACGGAATTCCTCGCCTAGCCGCGAAACGTCTTAGGGCCGCTAGAAACGCGTCGGAAGTCATATCGCTCGCAATCTCTAAATGAACAGCCTTTATAGACATACAAACGAATACGCATACATACACCTTGAGTTTGATACGATTCCGAAATTTCTTTTCTTTGATATAAAAGGGCCCGCAATAATCGATGCCAGTGTGAGTAAATGGACGCTCATTATTGACTCGACTTCGGGGTAAATTTCCCATCTTATACTTGGTCACGTCCGCGCGAAAACGAAAGCAACGCATGCATTCACGAACGACCTTACGAACCTGATTGCGCCCATCCAAAATCCAGTACTTTAATCTCATTAAATATAGCGTGGTCTGTATTCCGGCATGTAAGTGCTTCAGATGTATCTCTCTCACACTCAAGTCCGTCAAGAAATTACGACTAGGCAATAAAATTGGGTGTTTTTGGGCATACGGTAGATCCGAATTTTCAAGTCGACCCCCTACGCGTAGCAATCCCGAGTCGTCGACAAACGGATTTAAACCGGCAAGCCTAGTTTTCCGAGTCGTTTCTCCGCGTGAGATTTCTTTTATTTCGTTGGAAAAATAAGAGGTCTGCACGATCTTTAAAATTCGGGTCTCCGCTTCCTCAATTTCCTTCACGTTGAGCTGTCCGCGATATTCGTTAGAGGGGCGAAATCGCAGACAACGTGCCACGATTCTAATCAATTTTGAATACGACGAATATCTTCGGAAAATTTCGAGATTTGCTGCCTCAGTTATTAGGCATAAATTTGTTTTTAATTCGGGCAATTTGTCTACCTTTTCCACCCCCTTGGGCCATTTGGACTCATCGAGCTTCAACCAAGACGCACCGTTGAACCACGATTTGTTGGATAAAAAGGCATTAGGCAATTGTCCTCTTGAAATCGCGTCCGCGGGGTTCTCGTTCGTCCTGACATGGCGCCAATCACTAATGTTCGTGGAGCCTTGTATTTCGGAAACGCGATTGGCGACAAATGTTTTTAATTGATTAGGCGGAGTTTTCAACCAATGCAAGACGATCGTGGAATCACTCCAAAAAACGACTCTGCTCGGCGAGAATTCGAATGCGTGCCGCGCTTCATGGTATAAATTTGCCAACAACAACGCGCCGCAGAGCTCTAACCGCGGTATACATAGTTATTGTTTTCAACGGCGCGACCCTCGACTTGGCGCATAATAATCGACAAATGACGCTATTCTTCCTATTCCTGGATCGAACGTACAAACAAGCTCCGTACCCTATATTGCTCGCATCGCAAAATCCATGTACTTGAATATCTTGCCAATCGTCGATAAGAAATCGTCGGCCGATTAAAAGATTATGGATCAGATCCAATTGCCTGACAAACTCGCACCAAACGGTATGAAGATCGGCTGGGACAGACTCATCCGAATCAAGCTTGCATTGCCAAAGGTCTTGCATAAGTTTTTTCGCACGCATCAATACCGGACCCAATAAACCCAATGGATCGAATATTTTCGCGATCTCCGATAAAATGATTCGCTTAGAAATTTTTGTGTTTAATTGGATCGATTTTACTGAATAAAATAATTTATCTTCGATCGCATTCCACAAAACTCCAAGAGTCTTCAGAGTGCAATCTTTGTCCAGTGAATAATTCGCGTTTAGATCTCGTTTATCTATGCCCTCAAGCACGCGTCGATCGTTCGAGGCCCACTGTCGTATGTTAAAACCCCCGCTTTTTAGAATTTT